>BJCM01072650.1:0-13851 GCA_018326385.1 Flaveria bidentis | reverse complement strand
ATATATATATATATATATATATATATATATATATATATATATATATAATGTTATAAAAATATATGCATATGTATAATTGTAAAATTACATAAATTAAATAAAAGAGAAAAAATTGAAAAAAAACGTTGTTTATGTTTGAAAAAAGCTATACTAGTAATCCTTTAAAGGTAAAAATACCAAATTGCCTTTCAGGAAAAACTTAACGACAATTATTTTAAAGGGTGAAATCTGTTACAAAATGTTAATATAAAAAATGTTTAAAGTACTTCTTAAAGATAAATGATGATACTTGCAAATTTATATAAACTTAAAGGACGCTTCTGTAATTTTGTATTAAATTTTCAAATTCGAGCACAACTAGCTTATATTCAATAATTATTTTATACTCCTTTATACTTATTTTAATATTTTATATATATTTAACATTATACTTTTATATATAGCATGGTATATAACTATTTTATCATAATTTATATATTTGAATTATTATTGTATATATTAAATATAGTAAATAATTAAAAATTATATAAATACTTAACTTGTTTAAGCGTGCAAGGCTAGTCGAACTTGACATGTGAAACTTAGGCTCGAGCTCGTGTACTAAATAAGCCTCACGAGCGGTTAATCATTTAAGCTCGAATTGAGTCGAGCTTTTAACGTGTCGATATTAAGCATTTCAAGATCAAGAATAGTTTGGCTTGTTTATACAGTAGGCAAAATTACTATCAAATATGTTCGCTTTTAAAAAACTCAGTGCAAAAAAATCCAACACCTTAAAGGATAATGATTACTTTGTGTATATGTTTCATCATAACCATAAGCATTTTTTTTTTCATCATCTTAATCTTCATATCTTGAAAACTCAAATTTAACATATTGATTATGACCATTGGCATGCTTTTGAGTATCTTCATTTTTATTACCCCCGACGAAAACATTGAACACATTAGGACTCTAGGAGTGTGACTAAGATTGGTAAAATTGCCAGCTTGGACTGTGGAATCAGACGAGTCAAAAAGAATCATTTTAAAAAAGTAAACATTTGGTTTGGGTTAAAACGAATTCTCACCAAAATAAACGGGTTGAAAAGTGTCACTCTAAAATTTAAAAGAACAAAAAACGATTCATCCACTATATTTGTTCATAACAACTAGTAGGGACGTTAAGTGGTGTAGTGTGACAGAGACTGTGGGTGGTGCTGACCCATTTAAGCTCGTTTTAAGTTATAAAATTCCATAAAACTCGCACATTTTGGCTCATACAGTTATAATAAACCCAAATCAACACATTTGCAAAACAAAATTTAACCAAATCATCACTTCTTGAAGAATGGATGCTGATTGTCATTACGTCGTTTGTAACCATAGACTAATATCTTTCCCATAGACTAATATCTTTCCCATAGACTAATATCTTTCCCATAGACTAATATCTTTCCCATAGACTAATATCTTTCCCATGTAGGCAATCAACACACTCCTTAAAGTTGGGTTGTTTTGGACTTTCAATGTATGTTTCTGGGTTCTTTTGAGCTAGGTACTATTTTTAAGGGGTCTAAAATCTAAACGGACAAAAAGAAAACAAAATAACGGATCAGGATGGGCTATTAAAATAGGCACACGAATCAAACTAGGTGAATTATTATTTGTCGTACTAAACTTCAACTCATCTCAAGTAGACTAGTTTTCTCTAGGATTGCAAAGACCCGAATTTGACTCTTCTCCCTCGTCATTAAGATCATGTTTGGGTAATGCCCGAATTTACAACAATGAATTGATCAATTTTGAGAGAAAATCATGGTATGAAATGAAGGTTTCTATCATTTTCAACTTATGAGGTTTTTAACCATAAGTGTTTTAAGTATGCTTTTTATAGTTTTTTAGGTATGTGTGAATTCTTTTTCGAACACTTAAGGTCAAATAAACACAATTTTTAATGAATTGTGTAAACCTTGCTTAAACATGTTTTTTTATAGGATTCAGATTGGAAATGAATTATGTGAACCTTGTTATATCTCTATATTCAGAATATATAGCTTTATTGTGGAAAAATGTTTATGGTAAATGTGTAATATGCATCTCAGTTTGGAACTAGAGAAGTATAGGTCTGACTTCAAAAGTCTTAACACAGAAGTAGAAAAAAAAATTGTCCATCCATCATCCACATGTGTGTTTGTGTCATGATCAACTCTTAAGTTTAATATAATGAATATGAATTATGTTATTATAAAACATTTAATCTAGTTTTAGAAATGTTTGTGATAAATTTCTGAAGATATGCGAATTCTAAATTTGACCTTATAAGTCAAAGTGCATTTTTTCAGATTCAAAGCAACTGGTAATGACATGCCAATTTCATCTTCTTCTATGCAACTTTTAAATTGAGTTAGTTCAATGATCGATTTTTAAGAATTCCACTAAAAACACAACCTTTCACCGATTCTCAATTTAAAGGTTTTGGCAAATGTGTTAATTTTCATTGATATTCGAAAAGTTACAACACACAGTTGTAATAAGCTGCAATGAATTATGTAGTAATTTTCAGATGTAGGGATAAACTTTATAACAATTTATGACCATCTTTTGATAGTCTTAGTCATTCGATTCTGTTTTCTAAAACGATTTGTTCTTGACCCGAACATATTTTGGTCACAACCCATTCTGACCCAAACCAAACCAAAATGACCATGGTTTAAAACGATGCGTTTTGACCTGAACTTGTCCTATTACAGTATTACCCCACCCGACCGGACCACCTGTTTTGCCAGGCATTGTGTAATAATAACAAGAATTCGTCTTCCTCCTTAATAACAGAACTTAAATTTAACTTAGAGTATTACTGTAGTTTTGCTAGTAACACTTTCTTATATATCAAATCCTTAACTTTGTAACATTCTACATGCATCAAACAAAATAACTTGTAATCGCATATATACACAAAATCATGTCGAACGAGTTTGCAAGAAGACTATCCCAGTAATTTCCTTGCTATCAACCTTAAAAGAAGCTATTGTCATGATCCTAAAACATCCAATTCATCATCAATGACATAAAAACCTGCACATAGATCTGCAAATTGCTCTCCTAAAATTATTAAAATTACTCCCCTATGCATCATTTTGTACAAACCTATTGGATCAGACTTTGAAGTTTGAATTCCTTAGTGATTACTGATCTTATTATCATCGTTTTACGATTTGAAGATTAGCATTGAAAACAACCTACAGATCTTCGTAAAGTGCAAGCAACATCTTCTAATCAACACATCATGTTCATATAACACCTTCAGAGAATTACATAACTAGCAAAAGCTTCAAATGAATCAATCAACAGAAGTTCTATCATCATCAGATTAAACAGACGAAAGCAACATGATATCGAAATTGATTCATGAAATGAATTCACAAAACACGATTTGAAGATTAGCATTGAAAACAACTTACAATGTTGCTAAAGTGCAAACAACATCTTCTAATTAATTCATCATGTTCATATAACACCTTCAGAGAATTACAGAACTAGCAATAGCTTCAATTGAATCAATCAACAGAAGTTCTAACAACAACAGGTTAAACAGATGAAAGCAACACGATATCGAGATTGATTCACGAAATGAATTCACAAAACACGATTTGAAGATTAGCATTGAAAACAACTTACAGATGTTGCTAAAGTGCAAACATCTTCTAATCAACATATCATGATCATATAACAACTTCAGAGAATTACAGAACCAGCAAATGAATCAATCAACAGAAGTTCTAACATCATCAGATGAAACGAACATGATATCGAGATTAATTTACGTTATGAATGCATAACACAATGAGATTCAACTACAAAAAATGAAGAACAAAAAGCTTACCACAAATTCGAGATCTAAACAATCGAAACCTTAGCTCCAGCTTCTTCAAGCTGCTTCTTCGCATCTTCAGCTTCATCTCTCGACACACCCTCCTTAAACTTCTTCGGAAGTCCTTCAATCAGCTCCTTCGCCTCCTTAAGCGCAAGGCTCGTCAAACCTCTAACCGCTTTAATCGTAGCAATCCTCGCGTTACTCGGAACATCATCAATCACCACATCGAACTCCGTCTTCTCCTCCACCGCCGCCGCGGCCTCCGCTCCGGCGCCACCAGGCGCCGCGACGACGGCCGCCGGAGCGAACGACGCCGCAGTGACTCCGAGCTTGTCCTGAAGGTACTCCACCAGCGACTGTGCTTGTGCTAGGGTTAGAGTTGAGATCTCATCTCCGAGTTGAACGACCTTCTCCTCCGCTACGGCGGCGACGGGGCGGAGGAATGTCGATCGGTGGCGGAGGTTGGTGGTTCGGAGGGGGAATTGTACGGAGTGCTTGGGGTTTGGTGGATGCAATGGTGATGGAGATGATGATTGAATGGTGGAGACTTGTGGAAGATGAGAGAATGAGTGTGTGGTGAGTGTGGAGAGTGTAGAAGACGCCATTGGAGCAGAGGTTGAAGAGAGTGAAGAAGATGAAGAAGATGAAGAAGATGAAGAAGATGAAGAAGATGAAGATGAAGGGGGAGATAGAATATAGGATAAGAGGATTGAGAGATTTGGTTGATTTTTTTTACAACTGTAAAAGGGGTTAGTTTGAATTTTAAAGTAGACAGTTGACACCCTGATCTTTGATTTGTTTGATAAAATCCCTCTGTCTCTTCAAACTTTATACCCGTCTATTTACGAGTCAAGTCGAGCCGAGTCGAGCCGAGCAAGAGTCAGGTTGGGCTTGGTTTATAAGGAGTCGAACTGAGTAAGAAACTTTATACGTGTCTGTTTACGAGTCAAGCCGAACCAAACCGAGCCGAGCCGAGCAAGAGTCAGGTTGGGCTTGGTTTATAACGAGTCAAACCGAGCTGACTCGGTTTGTAAACGAGTCGAGCCAACTTCAACTTAGTTTATAATGATTTGAGCCCAGTTCTCAAGCTTGTTTGAGCATAGATTTTGAATAACGAGTCATTTGAATATTTTTATGCTCAATTATGGCAAGTGAGTAGTATATATTATTGGATATTTTGGCTAAAATTAATGTATAACTATTGTTATAATAAAATGATGACTAGACTAACCTAAAACATTCACCACTTATAAACAACTATATATAATACCTATACATAATTAAAAATAAAGAATTTGAACCAAAATTGAGTTGGCTCGAGTTTAAATGAGTCAAGTTGAGCCAAGCTGGCTTGGTTTTAAAAATGATTCGAGCCAAGCTAGCTCGGTTTGCAAAAAAACTGCATTTTAACGAGCTTCTTCTGAGCAATCTTCAAGGTTCAAGCTATTTAAACAGCCTAGTATATATGTTTTCTATGTACCAATGACCTTGTGGTCTTATGATATCAATGTGCTAAATATTTGTCTCTCATAATTAGTAATATTTAAGTCACACGTTGAATAAATGATGTAGATTTAATAGTAAGTTTAGTAATGTGTGACTGGTCCTTTTAAAAATTGATGTATTTTATGTAGTAAGAGTCTATCCAGACACGTAACGAATGATATCGTGCTATCTATTTAGTAAATCTTACACATTTATACTCTGTAAAAATTACAAAATTGTTTCAATTTGTATTTGTCACAACACACGTCTTAGATGTAAATCAACATAGTTACAGTGGTGATGGTTCCAACTTATAGTATGAACTGTATAATAACAGAAGATTCAAGGATAAGCTCAAGTCATGTTGTTCTCACTACTCACCCATATTACTTTCATTTATTATCCTCATGTATATAACTCGTTATATACTTGTCATCACATCATATGAGAACGTTATAGATACATCTCTTCTTACATAGATGACAGTAATAAATAAGAGTAAATTTTGAATGAGTAGGTATAACCGAATAACTTTGTTATAAAAAAAAGAGTAAATTTGGGTGATTCCACATAAAAAGCAAATTTTGAATGAGCAGATAATACCGTAAAAACTAATCATAAAAAAAAAACAATCAAGCGTATCTATAATCCGAGTTAGAGCATTTATGATGAGTAGATTATGCATCATTGTTATAACTTAGCCTTAACATAGTAACTAAGTGTTATTCTTACTTAGGCAGAAGACACAAATTTAAGCAATCATACCCATAGATAACATAGATTTTAAGGTGAAAATGATGGTGTTATATTAACAGATGATAAGATACTTGTATCAAATGTTTAAAGAACCTAAATATTTTCTTCTTTGACATAAGTATACATAAATAGAATATTCATCATGTCATATAATTCACCAATCTCTTACATGAGTTTTTTCTTCTTCATACTATCTAATCAAATTGCACAACAAGGGTAATTGGTATCAAATACTGTGATCAATGGAAACAAATCCCCCACCACCCCTAACCATCATCACCCTCACCATCGCCGACGTCTTCTTCCATACCAATAAGCAAACGCCGCCACCGATGCCGCCACCACCACCCCAGCCGCTGCGTGCCAAGGGTACACCGGTTTATCCAAAACAACCGTTGACATCGAACCACCCACGTTTATCACAGGCGCCACAGGCAGTTTCTGGCTCATCGCTACCACAAACCCAAGCCCCAACCGCTCGAGTTCACCCAAATCATCAACCGCTGGCTTAAGCCTCGTCACTTTGGCTATAGCTTCATACTCTTCTTTACTCCCGCCTTCGAGAAACGACCCGACAAGATGACCTTTGTGAACCCAATAAGCCCCGAAACTCGGTCCCGAAAAGTCACCAAAGTATACGGCTTCACCTAAGTTGTCTCCATAGAACTGCCATGAAAATGAGAAGACCCTCGAATAGAAGAACGGCAAGTAGTCAAAATCTGGTGTGGTGTCGGGTTTCATTATTGCAGCGACAGTGTGGCGAGCGGTTTTTCTGGCAGCGTCAACGTGTTCGAGTCGCCGGCTTTCACCGAAGATCTTGACGGGAAATGATGCCACATCACCGACTGCATACACTGAGCTATTGCTCGTTTGCAGCCGACTGTTTACTTTGATTCCACCTTTCTCTAAAGTGAGTTGGCCTTCAAATAGACTTGTGTTTGGACGGATTCCGATTCCTACTGCTACCAAGTCAGCAGGAAGATTGGTTCCATCCTTGAGGTTAACTCCGGTGACCTGCGTGTAAACAATTCGGTTAGTGGACCGATCTTGACATAGATTCGAATCCAACGGGTCATAACCAAGTAACTAATACACACAAATAGAAGCAGCAGGCCATGCAACCGACATGTTCTTCTTAACTGAGCATACGGGTGTGAATTTCTGACAAGACACGACACGACCCTAAAACAAAAATTCAAGGGTCTGGGTATAATCTAAACAAGTTCGGGTTAATTTCACGTCAAACCAGGTAATGTGTGACTCAACCTGATGGATTTACCGGTTGACCCATTTAACCTGTTTATTATTATTATTTTTTTTAATAGTGTTTTACCCCATAATTAGGTGTTTTATGTCAAAAGTTAAAAGAGAATTTTGCATCAATTTTTATAATGTAAACATAATGGTTTTATACATCATTGTATTTATGTTAAAAAAATTTATAATTCTAAAATATTAAAAGTCAAAAGAAAATAATTAAACATAAAAATCGAGTTAAACGGTTAGTGTTCATGCCAGCACGTAAAATTCTTGTTGTGATTAGATTCACGTGTTTGAAACGATTTCCTCGTCCACATCAGGTTGGACCCCCAAACACAACCCATTCAACACCAATGTCCGAAAATAATGAGATATGTGAGCGTAAGATTTACCTTCCCATCTGCATCGAAAACAAATGACGAGAGAACTGTGCCTTTGACAAAGTTTACACCCTTGGATTTATAAAACTCTTCATAATAATTTGCAATCTTGGGGGTGAATAAACGGCCCACTGAAAAAGATACATAAATTCTTCAACTTTACTAGAACTTGATAGATTATATAAGAGATAAATCATAAATATACAATTGAATAGGAGTCAAAAGAAAAATAGTTAGGTTTTGAAAATGAAAGTGCTTACTGCAATGTGGCTCAGGGAACACCATTGAAACATTAATCTTATTTATAACCAAGGATGCAGCAACCTCCATTCCAATGTAGCCACCACCAATGACCACCGCATTGCCGCCAGTTGAGGTTTGCATCACGTCCACAAGTCTGGTTGCATCAGCCAAATCACGTAGATAACATACATTTTCAGCATCTGATCCATTTACACCGAACTCTTCAAGTTTCAAAGCCTGTTAAAGCCAAAAATCATTCAGGAAATACAATTCTTGTCATGTCTTGTTGTTTATCGAATGTCAAGAAAAGAAAAGAAAAAGAAGCATAATATCAATTGGAGCTAGTTTCAGTACCCGAGCACCTGTTGCAATGATAAGAAACTTATAGCTGATGGTTTCTCCAGCTGCAGTGAGTAATGTTTTACGTCTCACATCAGCAGACTTTACCCGGGTTCCAAGAATCAGTTCGATTCCTGAAATAATATATGTATTATGTTTCCATTATCAGGTGAATCTATGACGTATGACAAAATTTGTAACGGTACTTGTTGATCTATAACATAATAACATATTCAAGAAAAAAATATTTACCATGTTCCTTGTACCACTTCGGTGTTAATCTTTCTTCATTAGCACCTACACAAGTGTGAAATGCAGGAAGACGTGCAGGAGCTGTGTAGAACAATCACGAAACACAAAGTTAAAAAGAAGAAACTGATGAGACTATAAAGTAACTTGTGATGATTTTAAATTTCATAAAGAATCAAGACTAGAAAATAGCCATAAGTGAACGCGTTGACATTATTATATTCTTCAGATGTGTATCGATTTGAAATAAAAGACAAAAAATCAACATGAAACACCTTCTGGAAGTAAAAAGCCTTTGCTTAAAGCAGGTCTCTCATAAGGAGCCACCTGCATATTAAACAGATATATCAAGAAAAACCAATAGAGATAAATAGATTAATTAGCTAGAATGCTGAAGATCTACAGCTTCACTAAGACTTCTGTTTTCAACTAAATTGCATACGGATAGCCCGTTTAGGACCTTTAACTGAAGTTATTCCCAATTCTAGTTGATCATCAAAACTACAGATGTGAATTTACATAAAGAAGGAAGATCTTGCAAGTTGCAACTTTCTATCCATTGTCAATAAGCTCATTAATCTGCATATTTTTTAACCTTCTGGATCTACATCGGAGAACAAAGCATGCGAAACTTCTATTGCACTTAACTAAACTAAATATGCTTAGAAATCGGTCGTATTTGAAGTGTTACAAATGTGAAACAATATTGATTACAACCCTTTTGTATCATGGTACGAAAACAAAACAGATTTCTTGAAAATGATCAAAAGTGAATCACTCCTCAAACATATTGCACACAATCCATAAATTTCATTCAAATTCATTGACTTTTTAGAAACCCAAGTGCATCTGAGATTAATGAACTTAAAATTGCCCAAAATCAAACTAAATCTTACACCATCCATTACTTAACATTGCAAAAAATATGATATAAGCAAGTTCAGTTCCCAGATTCCACCCCAATGACCCACATCACCCAAGAATCATTTCAACAATTCAACTCACAACCCAAAGCACCAAACCAATTCAAAAGATCAACTATCAGTGTTTTCTCCCCGATTAGATGTAAACACTTGAATTTCCACATGAGGCAAAATAACAAACACTTGGCGTGCAAGAAACCAAACCCAACATCCCCAATCAAACTCACCGAATTCCAACAAAACCCAATGATCAACAAACGAACAACGATTGACCCAGATGAAATTGGACGAAAAAGATCAACTTTATAAGGTTTTTAACCATGAAATCGATGAAAACGATGGGGGAAACTCACGGGTTCTTCGGAGATGATGCAGAGTTCACCATGAGAGACCCCTTTTTTGGTGAATTCGAGAGCTGCATAACCTGCTGCAACTCCTCCACCGAGAATCACGTACACAAAGGCTCTACCCATTTGCCCCTTGTTTGTTGTCTCTCTCTCCCGCCAGAGTATACCCTCAAATTCTTTATCTGTTTCGAACTCTTTCTATCTCTCTCTCTATAGAAGAAAACAAGTTGTTACTTTGTTTTGTTTATCTCTCTCTCTATACAATTTGGTGATTAAAGTGTACTCCAATGTTGTGGAGTAAATTTAATATTTATAAGATAAGAAGATGAATTAAAATAAGGTGTAGATCGTGTCAGATTGACGGGTTAACTGGGTTTAGTGATGGATTTAGGAATTTTTTTATGAAGGTTGGAATTTTTGGGTAGGTTATTTGTAGCTATATGTTAAATTTTTTTGTATGGTACGGTTTGATTTGTGTCAGGTATGATCAAGTCACGTGATAATAAGATAAAAGCAAATTAAAACAAATAATTTAAGCATTGATCTACCGACAAGTTTTAGTTTTTAAACTAGCATTAGCATTAACACTTTGTGGTGTAAACAAAGTCATGATGGCTCGACAGCAACTCGGGACTACTTGTTAAAAGTTTGGATCGTAACACGCGGGTCCTGGATCAACTTAGTTAAATTTTTATATGTTTTACGTCCTAGTCTAAATTCTCTGTATTAACACACCACAATTTCAGTGTCGGTGGTCACTGCCAGCAGTGTGACATTGGTGATATTTGGCATGAGTTTACGTCGTTGCCGCAACGCGGGGGCGTAATTATAGTTTAATCTAGAAATCTACTAATGAAATATTTTAATAATTCATCTAACACATAATCAACTAATAGCTAATAATGTAATATAAATAAATAAACAATTGTTTTAAATTTTATTAGGTTTTAAATTTTATGTAGATAAGTAATCGGTAAATATGTGTTAATTAGGTTATAATAGGTTTGTATTTTCCAGATATTAAAATCTCAAATAGTTTTCTAGGGTGTAAGGATCAAAACAAGTTGTTAAAATCTATTGGAGTCATAAACTCCATATTCCAGAGGGGTTGGGGTCTTAAATTTATTAGGGGTTGGTGTTAAAGTTTATTTAGGGCCAGTCAAGATTAGATCGCATATATTGACACAAATCAATATTTATGGGGTGCAGCAACACCCTAGCCGGACCACTTTGTGTTCGGCCTGGACAGGTTGAGAGGTTGTGTTGTCTATCCAAACATGACCCTTATATGCGTTATAACAAGTAAAATTGTCAAACATGGATAGTTCATTTATGTAAATTTGTTGAAATGTTGGTGGTTTTAGAATTATCTATTAAAGAAGATGTAAATAAGTTGAATTGATACGTTTGGTTATACATGTTAAATATGTTAGCCTAAACATGAACATTTAACAGTTTAAATAAACAAGTCAACTCAAATGTATCATGTTTAATAAAATGGATCAGATATGATAACTCAAAAACCGAATATATTTATGCCATGGTAATGTGTGTTTTGAGTCGCTTTAAAAAGTACCACACTTCCACACCGAAATTTATAGGGAAATATTTAAATATACAGTTTTCTAAACTTAAAAAGTGTAAAAAGTAATCTTAATTATCAATCTCCTTAATCAATGATTGAGATCAAACTATAAGAAAAATTTTGTTAAAATATTATTTTAGGAATAATCACTTTTGTTGATTTTCTGCAAGTTTTGTTGTTTTTTAAAACGTTCACAAGTTTTATGTATGATATTATTTATTATAAAATTTACACAAAAAATGAGCATTTTTTATCTTTAGAACAAGTACAATATTGTTATATAAAAAGATAAAAAAAATTATGTTCTAAATTTTGTATCTCGTTATTATGTCTTTGATGCAGTTCATTGTATATTTTTGTTAGTTATCATATTGTTTTGAAATAATAAATTATAAAAAATATAATGATGGAATAATATTGTTGTCTATCTCTAATATGTAAAAACAATAATAAATTAAAAACTAATTTACCTGATACATTAAAAAATTACAAAATAACACAATGTCTCATTGTCTTTTGATTTTTATTGTGTTATAGTGAACACTATGAGTCTTGAAAATACATTATAATATTATTATGACTCCTAATGGTAAAACATAATAACAGTTAACAAGTTTATTTAATCTACTAAAAATAATAACAAAAATTACACATTATGTTATATTCAACACAATGAGTTTTTAAAAATATATTGGTGAAAGTATCTCATTGTATACTTCTAATTGTAAAACATAATAATAGATAACAAATTTAGACTATAAAAAACAATGATAAAAATAACATAAAATTATCTAAACATAAAACAATGTAATAATACTCATAACAATTGATGTAAAATATATGATTACAATAAATGTATAAGACACAATAAGATGACGTATTTGACACAATGACCAAAACGTCATTCTCTTTAAAACAATAGAAGAATACGTGTCAAACCTTCAATCCTTTTTAATTTTTTTAGATTAGATATCTTTTTTAGCATAACTCTATCCGGAATTATATTGTATGATATTTTGATTATTCTTTAAGATGTTAAATATTAAACGTTAGAGAGCAAATACTTATATACATAAAATGTACCATTAAGGAAATCTTCTTTAGATCTTTAAATTATTAATATGACATTTGTTATTTTTTAATTCAATTATAATATTATTAATAAATTTTATAACTTTTTTATTATATCTACAACAAACATGAAGATGTGTATGAGCAGTTTTGTAATTTTAGTGGTTCATGTGAAGCCAACTAATTATACACCGCCACACGACAGAGTTTATAAGTTTATAACTTTTTTTTCCATTTTTTTTTCAAGTTATATAACTTTTGTTCATGAACAATCATGTCTTAACATATTAAACGCATGTTAACTTGTTAACGCACCTAATTAAACTTGTTCATTTGTCATTCTTTCGAAAATCAAACACATCATAAACAACTATTGAAATGTAGTTGCTCATAAATTTATTAAACCTATGTGGCTATTTTCATTTGTCATTCTTTCGATCCCGGTAACAAAATGAAAATAAACAGTATTAAAACTACAATTACATATATTATTTTATGAGTAAGCAATTATAAGTTAATTGTTGTATACAAATTTACGCATGTCTCATGTGTGCCCTTAGTTTTGTAAAATGAGTCTTTAAATAACAAGTATAAAATTTTGTTTAAGGTAAAAAAGTAAAACAATATAATTGAAAACAAATTGTGTGAAGCAAAACATATAATGTACAAAAATAACATCTTTGGATAGGAAAATAACGAGTTTAAGTGATTTAAAATCAAAATAAAAATCTTAAATATCAATGGAAAAATAAATATTAAATAGGAAAAAGGTGTCTGAATCACTTCACAAACATGACAAATAAAAATTTAGCAAAATATGATCGATGACTTCAAAAATTGTGATTGCTATTGACTTCAAACAATATATTCCAAATAATAAGAGAATAATAATTTATAATATACTAATCATTAACTTCTCTGCATAAGGTGTTGTATCTTATGCATAGAGTGTTATATATAAATATTTTTTTTAATTTTCAACCAAAAACTTTTTTTTCTTTTTGTAATAAATTTAAGTTTTTTACTTTTTACCAAAACCCTTTCATCTTTTGTAAATTGACCTTATAATTTTTCTTATTTTCTACTTTAATCCCTTATATTTTTTATCATTCGTAAATTTATGTTTTACGTTTCGTTCTAAGTTTTGCAAGTTAACACGGCGCAACATGGATGTGTGGTTCAATATTTTTATGTTTCGCTTTACTTTTCAGTCTAAATTTTGTGACTTAACATGACACAACATGCATGTGTGATTCAACGTTTTGATATATATTTTGACACATTTGACAAGTTCATCACAACTCGCATCAACTTAGTTAATTTTTTCTATGTTTTAAGTTGCGGTCTAATTTTTCCAC
>BJCM01072621.1:0-17551 GCA_018326385.1 Flaveria bidentis | reverse complement strand
ACTACCGTCTTTCTTCTTCACGAATAAGACCGGAGCACCCCAAGGAGAGATACTCGGTCTAATAAACCCCTTATCAAGCAGCTCTTGCAATTGCTCCATCAACTCTTTCATCTCAATCGGAGCCAACCGATACGATGTCTTGGCAACAGGTTGGGCACCCGGTATCAGATCAATCTGAAACTCGATCTCGCGGTTTGGGGGCACTCCTGGTAAGTCTTCGGGAAATACATCTGGAAAGTCACACACCACCGGTACGTCGATCAGTTGTGGTGTTGGTGTATCCACATCCTTCATGTAGGCCAAGTAGACGCTACATCCACGCCTCATGCACTTTCCCGCCACCGCCATCGAAATCACCTTCGGGATCGTAGTGACTCGATCACCATAAACGTCACCAAACTCCCGTCAGGCGCTGTCAAACAAATCATCTTCTTGCGACACACAATGTTCGCCTCGTAGTCTGCCAACCAATCCATTCCCAGGACTACGTGAAACCCGCCTAAGGTCATCACGAATGGTCTAACATGAAACTTGTGACCTTCTAATTCCACGTCACAACCTTCGATCATCTCAGAAATCCTGGTAGAGTACCTATGGCAATTGCTACATCAAAGGGCGCATCTACACTCCTACTACTAACAGGCAGCTTAGCACAGAAAGCAACAGAAATAAAACTTTTACTAGCACCAGAATCGAATAATATAGAGGCTAAAGTTTGGTTTACTAAAAGCGTACTTGACACAACATCAGGGTCTATCCTAGCCTCCTCCCGCGTCATCGTAAATGCTCTGGCGCTCACCCTCGGTCCTTCTCCTCCAATCTTCTTCACCCCCGAACCCTCAGCCCTCGGCTACTTACAGTCTCTACTCATGTGACCCTTTCCACCACAGTTAAAACATATGCCCGCATGACAGTCGTTTTCTATATGTCCCGTCCTTCCACACTTGAAGCATAAGTGTGATCTCAGCCTGCATTCTCCAATATGCTCCTGTCCACATCTACCACACTTCTTTGGCACCGCACCAGATGTGACCACACGGTGGTCATCTACCCGTGCCTTCTTGTTACTCGTCGGGGCACCACCCCGACCAAACCTTTTCCCATTCCAATTTCGGTCACCACCACCTTTCTTGTTGCCTTCAGTCACCACCACAATTCTTTCATCATACAATCTCCCTGCCAAATCAACCGCTGACCTAAACGTGCTCGGTCGGGCAGCGATCATGTGCCTACGGATATCCGTCGGCAAACCCTGAATGTACCTCTTAATCTTTCGTGACAAAGTTGTCACTTGGTCCGGCACCAGACGTGCCATCTCATTGAATTTAGTGGTGTATTGTTGATGTCTCATGGTTCCCGCCTCCAGCTGCAGGAATTCCCTTTCCACCTTATCCATTTCCCTGTGAGGACAGAACTCCTCAATCACCAACTTTTTCAACTCAGACCACCTCATTCTCCCAATTGCCCGACTATCCTCAGCTTGGACTATATTGTCCCACCAACACAGAGCCAAGTCCACAAACGAGTGGGTAACAAATTTCACCTTTTGGTCTTCTCGACACTCGCTGATATTCAAAACAGCTTCCATTTCCCTCACCCATCGGTGAGCGGTAGTAGCAGTGCAATTACCATCAAAAGTAGGGGGCTTACTCCTTGGAAATGCGCCGTAGTTACATCCCCGTTCTGCCTCTGGCGCAGGCTCTTCTTATTCCTCCTCTTCATCATCGGAGAGAACCGTTTCAGGCTCAGATTGCTCCCGTCCTCCCGAGGACCTGTTTCTCTCCTTTCTTTCTCCTTCTCGTACAGCCTTAATCACTTCAGTCACTACAGACAGTAAGATCGTCTGCATGAATTGATGCAGTTCTTCAACAACGGGCTCCTTTACTAAGGCTCTCAAATTAGCACTCTCATCCCCACCCACCGGATGAGGGGTCTCGGGTTCTTCATGAACCACCATTTCGGCTCTAATCCTTCCTTTCGTAGCACGTGGTTCAGCACCACGACCTCCACCACGTGAAGCTTTAGATAATCTACAACCGGTCATCCTCTAACACACTGAAAGATTTAAACACCAACACGGTCATTCAACGGAACAGCTCAGTTTATGTCAGGTATAGTAAGTCCCTAATTAGAGTAGCCAGTTGTGATTAGCCACTTACTTTACTCTTCATACCCCGAGCATTACCTATCCTGACTACATCAATATCTAAATCTACAAGCAGCACATAAACCACATAACATGCGCACGTAATACAAGTTAACATTAAGAAAATACCTAACGGCACATAGCAACTCGGACTGGCATCCCTTCCCCTTCTGTCCCATTTTCAGTTTAAGTTTAGGTTTATTTTGAAACTTTACCCATTTCACTTAAACTTTGGCTTTGATACCAACTTGTAAGGCCTCGTTCCCGGGATGCTCACAACTGGTCAATCATTGCATATAAAACATATAATTACATTAAGTTGAAATAAACGTTGCTGCGGAAACATTAAAAATAACATTTTTATTAAAAATGCTTTTGCAAAATAATACAACATTCGTTACACAATATCATTTGTTCGCATTACAATGCAAAAACATTAAACAAAAGAATGCCATCCAAAAGAGCCAAGTAGCCGCCCCGTGCCATCCTCAGCAACTTTACCTGCCAACTGGAAAAATGCATAAAATGTCAGCGTTGCTGAGTGAGTTCTAGTTTTAAGTAAAACATACTGTACTTTCATTAAAACCGTTCTTTACTTTTGTATGTGGTCACACATCATACGTACACATAGATAATATCATTATTATCTTCATCATTATTCGTTAACTTTCATTCATTCATACGTTCATCTTTACTTCTTTACATTCCATCCAAAACCATGAACTTTACCCCACCATCAGGCATAAAGCGGGTACTGGGCCGAGGTCTATCATAGACCCCCCGTCATGGCGCACAGCAGCCTGACCACAGTACCTAGGGTAAATTCAGGTGTACCATTCTCATTTGCTATACCCACCGTCATGCATAAAGCGGGTACTGGGCCGAGGTCTATCATAGACCCTCCGTCATGGCGCACAACAGCCTGACCACAGTACCTAGGGTAAGCGACAAAGGTTCTATACAAATGGGCGTTCATAAAGACGGACCCCGGTGTGCATCCTTTTGGGGTAGCTAACACGCACACCGTTGAACTAACACCCTTCATTGGGCGTGTTTCCACATACAAGGTTTGCAAGACTTACTTTACTTTCCTTCGTTAATTAATGCATGCATTCTTTCATTATGTTCCTCTTTTCATTATCTTCCATTTTACGTTACATAATACTTTTTATTTCATTCATTAACATTTGACGTAAAGCCACGGGAAAATAAACATACATAACAAGAACATTGACATAATCATGCAAATTATCATACATATCAGCATGCATACATAACATACATCATACATACCATCATGCATAGGCATCAATCATACATCATAACATCATTATACAATGCCCATCACATTATCTATGACCTCAAAAGTCAGCTTACATGAACCCCCGGGAACCTCCCAAATCAAAGCCTACATTTCACTTTTTCCCCAAAAAGTCAAAAAATATTCTAAGTGTTCATCCGCATTTCTTTTTGTTCATCCGCATTAACCTTTGTTCATCCGCGTTTGTTCATTCGCATTAACTTTTGTTCATTCGCATTTGTTCATCCGCATTAACTTTTGTTCATCCGCATTTGTTCATCCGCATTATCCTTTGTTCATCCGCATTATCCTTTGTTCATCCGCATTTGTTCATCTGCATTTGTTCATCCGCATTAACTTTTGTTCATCCGCATTAACCTTTGTTCATCCGCATTTGTTCATCCATATTAACTTTTGTTCATCCGCATTAACTTTTGTTCATCCGCATTTCCTCTTTACTCATCCGCATTTCCTTACTCATCAGCATTTCCTTACTCATCCACATTTCCTTACTCATCCGCATTTCCTTACTAATCCGCATTGACTTATACTCATCCGCATTGACTTTTACTCATTCGCATTGACTTTTACTCATCCGCATTGACTTTTACTCATCTGCATTGACTTTTACTCATCTGCATTTGTCAATGCTCATCCACATCTGTCAATGTTCATCCGCATCTGTCAATGCTAATCCACATTTGTCAATGCTCATCCGCATCTGTCAATGCTCATCCGCATTTGTCACACTTAAGCACATTCTAAAACGTAGGCGTATGAGCTACTGTTTGGGCGCATGAGCAGCCTAGGGCACACTTAACATCATAATTCGGTCCCCAAACACCATCTATCATGTTCTAAGCTTAAATCTTACATTCTAAGCCTTAGAAACACAACCATAATATCATCAAACATAAACATTGCCCAAAATCAAACCCCACCCGCAACATACACACATACATACATACGGGTATAAACCCAACTTTGCAAAAAGTTCATACATGCATTTCCAGCCCCAAAATCAGTTAAAACATGTAAAAGAAGGGCTCTAGAACTCATCTTAGCAGCCTCTTCGGGTAAGACTTCCTTCAAAGCCCGATTGCTACAAGTTCTCACCTAGAAACCCATTAAAACACACACCCCAACACACACAAACACACATAAGCATACAACCGAGGATAAAACCAGTTAAGAACACCTTAAACACACGAATTCTTACCTTGAATTCGAATTTCTGCTCTTGTTCTTCTTCAAAACCCGAGTTCTGCTCTTTATCCGATTGATATGGGTGAAGTGAGGGTGATGGGCGGCCATCACCTTTTACGCCCACTTTTTCAAACATTTTGTCCTTTTGGACACTTTTTACCCTTCCACTTGGGTAAAATATATTTTCTTTCTTTTTCTTCACGTTATTCTTCTTTCTTTGTCTTTTATAAATAACCGGGTGTTACATTAATTGAGCCCTTATATAAGACTAGCTTTAGTAAACCTGCATGTTACACGGGTTGAACAAATAAAATATTAATATAATAAAGTTTGTTAATTATAAAATGATATTATAAGATATAATACGACTGAAATTATGTATGAGAAATGACTATAAGTAATGAAACATTGATATCATTTTTTAAAATTTTATTTGTAAGCCTTTTTTTTCCAAAAAAAAAGTATACACATTTTGGGGTTATAAAAGTTGAAAGATGTAATCTCATAATTTATACGTTAGTACTAACCACCCGAAAAAAGATTGCAAACGAAACATTAATAAAAAAAGGTGTAATAGGAAAAAAACTATAAAAAATAAATGATAAGAAAAATAACGAATACATAAATTGTGATTTTATTATAATTAACAAGTTTTATTACAAATTGGTTAAAAGAAATTTTAACAAAACTCGAATACTCATATATAAAAATTATAAAAAGTTCAAGTGATTAAATGTGAATTTAACATAACTCGAATTCTTAAGTATAAAATTAAAAAAAAAGAGTTTAGGTGAATAAATATATATTTAACCTAACTTGAAGGCTTATGTCTAAAAATTTTAAAAAATTTCAGGTTATTAAATGTAAGTTTGACATAACTTGAAGGCTTAAGTATAAAAATTAAAATGAAATAAAATAAGTAGTATCAATTTAAAAATAATAGAGAGAAAGTGTTATGTTTAGCTTCAAAAAATCCTTAAAGGTTTAAAAGTAAAATTATAAAAAATAACAATATAGTTATTTTTATTAGTTTTGAGAAAATAAATTATTATGGTGATAGTGAAAAAAATTTACATTCACTACTTTTAATTCTTTTCTATTTGTTATATATAGTGATATGTCGGGTGTTATAGAGTCTTTTCTCCGACCTAAAATAAACACAAATATATCTGGGTATTATATTATTATTATTATTATTATTATTATTATTATTATTATTATTATTATTATTATTATTATTATTATATAAAGATTTCGTAGTTATATACTTAAGTGTTTAAATTAAAAATACTTAAATCATTTAGTATTAAGTTATAAAATATAATAATAAAGGTATATATTTTAAACTTAATTTAAAGCATTATAAATAAGATAGTATTAAAATAAATATATATTAAAAATGTATTAATTAGGAAAAGTTTATGAAATATCAGAATATTAGGAACTATTATATTACAAGTATGTCATCCTCATATGTTTTATATTATAGCATAGATAAAATAGATATGGATTGTTATTATAATCATTAGTATAAAAGTATTTGATAATTAAATAGTTAAGTATTCAAGTTGGATACTACTTATTTTTTAATTTTATTATTATTATTATTATCTTATTATTATTATTATCATTTTTATTGTTATTACTATTATTATTATTGTTATAATAAAAGTATTAGTAATTATATAGTTAAGTATTTAAATAAGAAAACACATATTAATAATTTTAAATACTATTTTAAACTATTATAAATAATAAAATATATAATATAGTGAATTAAATAATCTCATATTATTAAATAATGTATTAATAATATGAATTAATTAATTAATGCATTTATTAGAAGAAGTTTAATAAATGAGGGGCTAAATAGGAATAATTACATATAACATTTGTGCCTAATGTTTAATAAGTTGTCTTAGATGTCTTAAATTTTTATGAAATTACATTTGTGTACTACGTTTATGCATTATATAATAGTATAGATTATTCATGTAGAAAGTTTCTTTACAATCCAAAGTTTTGGATTTGGACACGTCATTGCACGGGCAGTAATGACCAAAGCCGGCCCAAAATCAATTTTGGCCCAAGCTATGCTTTGGGCCTTTAAAATATCGGGCCTCTAGTTTTAAAAAAAATAAATTTCATGTATATGCGTAATGGGCCTCAAAATTCAATAGCCCACTTGGGAATGCAAATTATAGTACCATCAAGCTGCCTAAAAGAAGTTACGAAGGCTCGTTTGTTTGCAACTGTTGCTTTCTCTCTCTAATAGAAAACGAATGGCCAAAAAAAAAACGGTCATTAATTCAATTACAATTCAAGCAACAATTACGATTTTCATACTTCCATATTCAATTTATAATCCTCAAAACAGCGATGCGACTAACGTTTTTTAATTTCTGTGATCGTGTATTGTTATTTCAAATTTTCAATTGCAGTCGGAGACACCTAAATTTTGATTTTTTTATTCCAGCAATGAACAAGAAGGGCCTACAAATTGACACCCGACAAACTACTCTCGTCAGGTTAGTGTTTCCGGTTGCTCTTTGTGCATTGAATCGGGGCCAACAATTTATTGGATATTTGTTAATTGGATTGGGATTTGATTTGTTTCTGAATTACTTGAATTTGATTCTTTGAATTAGTGTTTTTGTGATTCTATGTTGCATTTGAATTTATTTGATTAGTTTATTTGTCATATCCTGGTGGAAGCATAAAATGCTCGAATGTGACTAGTTTGCTCAGACCGCATTGACTATAAAGGAAAAAAAATGAAAATGCAATATACATATAAATATAATACATTTACATAGTCCCTATATAATATCAGTTCAGGTTACATCATAGTTAGTGATCAAAATTTAATATATTTCTATTACAAAATATGCTAATTAACTACTACATCTTCAGTAGTGATGGAAACGAGCATCCACCATCAAACTAAGATCGTACATGTTAACAAGTAATTTGACACAAACTTTCCCATCACCTCGCCCCAGCCATTGTAAGCATCAAATGAGAGCATAATACCGTTAGTCATTATGAATGCCTGAAAAAGCATACTCAAAGTAATCAACATAGAGTTGGTGAGATCATATGTTTATTTTCTAAACTATATATATATTGATGCAAATTAACATTACAACCAAACCTACTTATCAGTAAAGCGATTCATAACTGTTATAAATACAAATCACAAAATCAAATAATATAGCATCTCAACACTCATACTGTTGGTATAGAAAATATTTTCCTAAGTAGCACTACCTATATTATCAGACGGATCCACATCCGAATTAATGGTTGTAATATAATAATCTCAAAATTTTCTTATAACAACATCATTCATAAAAACAGTATGATTTTCCCCCCAAAACTCATACATATAAAAATGGGCTATGAATCTCACCTTTTGTTCTAGAAAAATCCTACAAAAATATTTATACGTTAGAAAATAAATATTACTTCTTTAAAATTTTCAGCACTTAAAAAGACAACATTTAAAACAGTAGCCACAATTACCCATATATCACCAAAGTTTGATAGCAGAAACATCCAAAAAATCCAGATTAATATGTAAAAATTTCAAATAATAACTTATTACAATTATTCTTTTGGAATTTTTATAATATTTAAATAAATCAACTGAAATTCCTAAGGGCTCTTAAAATTTACCGGGATCTATATACTGAAATCTATATTATATCATAAATTTTAGGTTCTTAACTCATAATAGTAAATTTTCTATGATTTTTGCTAGTTTTATAATAGTTATCTCAAATAGCAAATATCTCTAAAAAATCTGAATTTTATATATATATTATTCTTTTAAAGGTACCGTATGTTATATAAATTTTCCATAATTTATTTCGCTTTTTTGCTATTTCTTCATATTTCCCAATCACAAAACATTAAACAGGCCCTAGTAATGACCTCTTCATACATGATAACACCTACACTTTTAAGTGTATTTTTTTAACATCATATATATACAAAGGTAAAGTGATCTTCTATTGGAATATATAATTCACTTCAACTCATTACATATATGGTCTTTTTGTTTAAATAGGACAACAATAGCACCAAAATTCCACTTCTTTCATCATGATCAAGGTTTTTGACCTAACAAGTATCGTCACCACAACATTTGAGACTGCTTGTATTACCACCATGTAATCCCACATCAAAAGCCACAAAAGATATGTAACATATATGCTCACATCGATAATTTTTTTCTGTTATATTAGTAGACACAGAAAAAAGACCTCGACTGTCCATATACGTTATTAGGCACATGTCTTTTATGGGTTAGCAGCTGAGTTAGAAGCATTACTTTAACTGGTGCAACCAGTAGACATTTTGGTCTTGACCAATATTTAATAATATAAAATTAGTGATGCAGGTAGTTTCATTTATTATGACAACAATTGAAATCCAATGATGCTAAAAACGCAAGTTATGATAAATTGTTATCATAATCTGCCATCGCTACTAGTTTCGATTCCTGAACCCTAGGTGGTAGCGTAAAAAAGAATGATTTTTTGGTACAGGTCAAAATGAGTTAGGGCTGGACTGAGCCAAAACACTTCTTTAAGTTTTTACATTAAAAATTATAGGAATAAGAGACTATTTGTAAAAAGGAGCAAACAAATAGTTGCACCTTTTCTTTTTTAACATGTTAGAAAGTAGATTTCCATCAGCATCATAGACCTTTTTTAACAACTTTTATTAACCGAAAATGACCATTAACAAGATGCTAAGGCCCCAAAGATACAAGCACAATTACATAGGAAATTTACTAAAAGAAAATTTGCCCGACTTATTCTATGATAAATCTCCCATATTTGCCTTGGCTTTTAATCACGAGAATGAGATATATTTGATTTCATCTATCACCTTCGACACCGAGATAACATGAATTGCTTTTTTATGTTTTTTACCGTCTCGCATGACAAAAGGAGCTTGTAATAGCTGCTGAATGGATGATATCTGCATTGATGGACTGCCACACCATGATAAAACTTGCACCCAAACCTCCCTTACAAATGGACATGTCATTAGCAAGTGTTCCGACGACTCGATCACCCCGAAATAAGAAGAGCATTCAGAAGATGCTATATTATCAAACCTCATAGACTCGGTCATTTTTATATACTATGCAGGTTGTCAGCTGCTCACTTTTATATATGCTTTTTGAATGTTATTAGCTTTGATGGTTGTATATTTAGATTAAAAGTGACATTGTAATAGTGACTATGTTTTGGTTTGAAGTTATTTTCCATTAGACTGATAAATTAATCTAATGAAGGCTTATTTATGGTATATGAAATGTTTAATTGCCCATACCTGCTTCCATAGATACATTATTTCTCGCTATGCCGTGTAGACATACACATAAAAACTATACTTAATATGAGATATGGTTTGAAGATATGAAGGTTAATTGTTTTTGTTTTTGCAACAACGCATCTAATTGCTTCAACAATGTTGTTCCTATAGCGAATTAATTAAAACCCGATACATAGTTGTACCTAGCATGTCCCCGCTGCGGAGCTCGAGTATAACCCACTAGCCCAAGACAAAATCAATTTTCATCTAGTTTTTTTTATACAAACAATATAACAAGTTAAACTTTTTAAACTAGATCTAAAAATTAAGTAACACGTTTTATAAATGTGCTAATAATATGTTTCCCCGGAATTTTAAAGGACCATAATGGGTCCCACATCTTTATTCGAGCAGACAAACACAAATAACAAAAAGGTTAGAAGATTCAAAAGTTTGAATCACATGTGGTCATGTGATTTCTAAACTAGGTACTATGTGCAAGTTTAATTTATCAATCTAGATATAATTTATTTTACTGTTAGTTTTTAGGTATTTTAAGCATTTTTTAGTTTTCTTCTATAACTTTCTAAATTCTTTCGAACTCACTTTTAGCATTTCTTTACTTTGCATTAAATTTTGTATATAATTTTTTTATGCTCGTCAAAACCAAATATTTATCTGTTGTAAACATGAATAAAAAATACATAAGCAAATCTATACGTTATATGGTGTCACGTAACATTTAATTTAAGTCATCGTATGGCACAAAGAAGTCTAATACGCACCTCTTAATCACGTATCTTGTAACCAAACAACTAATTTGCTTATTATATGGTTACTATGTAAAATGGGCGGGTTGGGTCGGGTTGGATGGCGGGTTAAAATAGGTTTGGGTCAAGGCGGGTTCGGGTCAGAACGGGTTCGTGTTAGGAACATGCTAGGACGGGTTCGGGTTAGAATGGGTTCGGGTCAAGACGGGCCGGGTCGGATCGAAAAAAATACAAAATTCTCAATTTCCAAGAAAATCATACATTTGATTACAACTGACAAAATGGGTAGGTCGGGTCGGGCAAGGTGTTACGTTAGAAAAGATTCGGGTCAGGATGTGTAGTGTGGGTCGATAGGTCCATTTTCTTTGTTTGCATTATCTTTAGTTTAATTTGATCGATGGGCATACTCGTACGCAAAATAGATCATTTAGAATCATAATTTTTGTTTTAATGGCGTTTCATTTGTGCATCTACGTGATAAGTGTAGTATCCACACCATATTTTTTTCTCTCTCAATTTAACGGCGTTACGTAGTAGGCGGTGGTAATGAGTATAGGCGGTGATTGGGAGTATAGGCAGTGATTGAAAGCTTGTAGTCGTGACTCGTGAGTAGTGAGTTTTGACCATGTTATGGTGTTAAAAGCAGATTAAGATAGCAACCGAGCAAAGTGTTAAGTTGCTCGACAAACCACCTTACAACCCTTTAATTCGGCCCATCTTGACCCGTTGTTAATCTTATTTGTTTTAGTTCAACCCATCTTGACCCATTCTTAAATTTCCGCATATCCAACATAACCTATGAAGTCATTATGAAAGACTCATATAAACCCAAAATTTAATATACGGGTTAGCTTTGCCGGGCATAATTACACGTGTTCGATAACAAAAACAAAATAATTCATGAATCCTTATGTACTTCTATTAATGAAATTACGTACAACACACCTAGACATAAATTTTTATGACTTAATTCTTCAAATGAATATAGTCCCAATTACCCAAATTGAGTTATTATATACACGAGTGTACCATTGGCGCAGCTGAAAGGACGTAGGCAAGTAGCAACACATGTTTCAGAGATTAAAATAACAAAGCTAGACCAACGTACAACTAATGATTAAGAATGTACAAACTTATGTAGCGTAATGGCCATGATTCCTGGACTTCGTTTATTCGATTTTTAGGATGAGGTACGACACGCTCCAAAGCAGAATGTCATTAATTGCTTTAATGAATGTACAAAAGTTGTCCGAAATACCAGGGCCTTTTCCATACCAAACATGCATGTACAAACTTTATTAAATAAAATACAAGTTGATATAACATGATTTGAAATTTAAAATAGATCAGTGAATAAGTATCTTAGGTATATTTCGAAGAATTATTATGTCAAACAAGATTTAACTTTATAATCATGAAACATACTTAAATTTTGTTTGGCGTTTAGGATCCATTACCAATGTCTAAAAAAATAAATAAAAACCTAAGTATTTTTTTTATAAGAATATAGTAAAAAAACATGAAAATACACTATAATAGGTTTTCATCCCCATGGTTACGCCGACAACCCATCACAATTTCAAATATTAAGATGCGGCTAAAAAAACACATCGAGACGCATATCACTGTCACGTAAAACCCTGAAGTGTTTCTTGTCATAAACTTTACTCTCATTTAATTTGATGTGTTCACCAGGATCTCTTCACAATTTCAAATATCAAGATGTTGTTCACTCAAGTTGATTATTTACGGTATATCATTCAATTGAGGAAATAATACATTATTATATTGTATCATATATCCTCTGAAATACCCCTTAGTTTGAGTAGTTGTGGAACATACGCTCAAAGTGGTTAGGAATGACTAATAAGAGATCGAGACCCTTGATAAATATATTGTCAAACTGTGTGATGAAAGGATACGAAGCTCTCGAACTTGCCTAATGCGAACCCTTAACCTGACAAAATGAATATCTATCTCCACGTATTTTGTCAATTAATGGCGGTGAGGCAGGTTTATGACCAAGAAAACAATAGAGACATTAAACGAGTGTAAGCTATATCTCGATGAAGCGAAACATGAATATCAAGTAAGAGGTTTTTGAATATAAGTGGGTTCGGCAACCAGATTAGCAATACTTCAATATTCTGCCTTTGCACTGGAACAAGATACAATGTGTTAACATTTTGATGGCCTTGAAATCAGGTTATTCATTGAGGTAGATACAATACCCAAAAGTTGATATACGTGTGCTCCGGCATCCCCCAGTTAACATCATAATAAGAAGTAAGTGAGTGACTGGGTCATGGTAATACGAAGGTCGTAGAGGGTCATGTGTTAAACATATCTCAAAATAGTGTAGAGAAATAAAGATGTGGTATGTGAAGAACATGCATGAATAAACAAATTACCTACTATAGTTCATATGAAATATATGGTTAAGTAAAGATAAGACACTAAGCACACAAACTAGAGACCTGTAAAGAAAGCCATTAAGATGAAGATTATCGCCAAAATGCTTAGTTTGGACGATGTATAGACATGGGTGGTACATGGCTTGAGGTTAGACATGGAGGCCAGCCATAATATTTATTTTGCATATTGATTAGTGGATAAAAGTAAACCTTGGTGGTCACGGGTGACTATGATTCCAAGAAAATTATGTAGAGTCGAAAAAAGTGGTGGTAAATTATCTAGAAATAGTGGTAATAACAACCTATAGAACACTTATGTGTGATGTTGTTAGGTAATATTGTAACACCCTAAAAATCTAACAAAATAGAGTACCCAAGCTTCCAACAAGCATAATTGACCTACGATGTGAGTTACAAGAGCCATAACCAACCAATAGAAAGCTTTTGAATAACCACATAAGAATTTGGATAGAGAAGGCGATGCAAGATGCATTGCATTTTTGTTGCAGGTTGTATCGGAAAGGTGGTCTACAAATGGTCAAAGAACTAACATTTTCAACCTCAAGGTGATGCGAGGCAAAGTGATGGTCAGGATGGCCTACAAAAAGAAGCCTTCGGCTTCTAATTTAAGTTATGAAAATTGTAAGTATGTTTTAACACTCCATTGAGTGTTGGAACCAACCTGATCAGTTAGTTTGATTAAGTTGGAGAGCGGTGCCTACCTAGAAAATCAGATGATATTGACGTAAATTATCTTCGTCTCTCCTAGGTTAGAAGAAGGTCAACTTTACAACCTAAGGGATATATGGGTAAGATATGCGCAGGCCATGTGCCACATGCCTAGAGAATAAATGTAGGTTGAATACCCGTAAAAACCAGGTTGGATACCTAGGATAGGGTTACAGGTTGTGTAATACGAGTAAGATAGCCATAAGTAATGCATATTGGCATTTAGCCTCAGTGCTAAAACCTTGATCCAATGACTAAATCTAATAAGGATTATTTAGTATGAACCTTCCTTTAAAGACTTTGAGGGTTATAGGTACTTGTGTTAAAAGAAAGGTAAATCTAAAATATGAAGGATCGTTAGATAGTAAGAGCATATTTAGGTGAGTTCATCTACATGTTTATTCAAATGAGATATTTATGCATTGTTAAAAGATACTTCTAATTATTCCTTTATATTTTTATTCGCCCATTCAAGGTAGTTTCTTACATACATGTTATTTAGGGTAAATACTAAATTAAGTATTATAGGGGTAAAAAGAAGTGATTTTGGATTTATATCAATGGTTGTTAGGTTTGATAAGCGTAGTGAGTAAAACCTCTTGTGTCGCAGACCAATGATAGACTTTTTAGAAATTCTACTGGTTTATGTCTGTGTGTATAATTTTTTTTAAATTTCTTGGGTGCGGAGGAACATAGGACACCCACCAATTATGGATTCAGTAAATCAGTCCATGAAGTATCGGGTATATCACTCAAGTAATTCCCAATTCGAGTGTGCTCAATGATTGGGGAGTTCCAGCGCGAATCATGGCTCGGCAGGACATTAGAATGCCTCGAATAACCTTGTTGTTAGGCTTATACATTAGAGACTATCATGGGTAAAGGTAGTCAGTGGGTCATTAAAAAGGCAAGCATTTGAATAGTCTTTAAGGGGTTAGCATGTCATATTTATTAAATAAGCGGTTTTGTCTCGGGAGGGATTAATGTATAGATAGTTAGTTAGTGTGTTGAATTGTATCGAGTCAACAAAGTTAGTTTGTGTTTTGTCTCGGGAGGGATTATTGTATAGATAGTTAGTGTTTTGTCTCCTTGAGATAGTTTGAAATATTTTAAAGAAACTACACCTTGGTTTTAGATTATGTCTTGTATAGATAGTTAGTGTTTTGAATTGTATCGAGTCAATAGAGTTACTTTGACCGTCTCAAGCAGATAGTTAGTGGGACATTATAAAGAAATCAGTTTGAACTATTTTAACCTATTTGAGGACAAGTCTGTGAAAGTTTACACCGTTACGTTTATAAAACATTTTTGAACCCTTAATTATGAACTCACTAGCGTAAGCTAAACTAGAATATCTTTGGGGTACACACTATTGTGTTTTGAGCTAGTGGGAATGTTTTGGAAAGTTGTAACAGTTAGAGATCATGATGGCTTAAAGATTAGATCTCTAGTTCCAGTGTTGTATGCCTTCTAAAATGAATAATTTTAGAACTATTGTTCATAGATTTTGAGTATCAATGATGATAGTTTGCTTCCGCTACATTACTCTGGTATTGATCATTCACATGTAACTCATACCTAAGACAGGGGTGTAACATGTATCATCAACATATAATAAAAGATAAGCATTCTAAACCCTTGTTGATAAATAAATAAAAATGTATTGGAGATGCTGCTTTTTAACCCTTAGATTGAATAATAATAGAAAACCAAGTATTCCAAGTGTTGTTTAAGGGCATAAAGTGATTTTTTAAGTCGAAATACAAAATGAAGACCTTTTTGTTCACGAGACCTGGGTTGGTGCATAGATACCATCTCTTGAAGGTCATCATGTATAAAAGAGTTATTAACTTCTAATTAGTGAATAGGACATGACATGGAGACCACTTATATAAGAGTGGTCCAAATAGTCCTTAGTTTGACAACTAGGCTAACTGTTTCTATACAATGGTTGCTAACAGTTTGAGATTTACCATTAACAACTAACCTCAAGTTTTGGTGTTCAAGCATATCCTTTTATTTCAATTTAAGGTGAAACAACCACATGGCATTTATGATTGGTTAATATAGTCTTTGGCACTAATTCCCTAGTATCATTTACCGAAAGACCATTATGACCATCGATTATTGTATGTAGCCATTTCGGGTAGTATAAGGAAAAAGGGGAAATGTGAGTAACATTTGGGTTGAATTTTACCTTTAGTTTTGACTATACTAGTTTAAAATCTCATGCGCATGGGTTGTGTAAGGGAGGTGGTATAGTATAAAGTGATGTAGTATATGGTTGTGGAGTAAAAGACACTTAGGTTGGATTTCTATTTGTGAAGTAGGGGACAGTTAGGTTAAGGTATATTAACAAGTGTTTGTTAGCTGACAAGTTGCAAGTGGATGGAAGAAATATTTTGAGGTGGTTGCTATGAAGTTTATGGTGGTGTAAAAAATAAAGGTGAGACAAGATCATCTTCAAGGAATGAGTTGGATGATGGAAAAGTGTCCTCATCGAAGATGATATGATGAAATATGTGTATCTGACCAATGAAAGGATCTAAAACTGATGCTCTTGATATTGTTATGATAACTAAGAAATATGCATAAAATAGAATGATGGTTTAATTATCACATTGAGTGGCAATAGATTTGGGTAACACACGCACTCGAAAACCGAAAAGTGGTCAAAAGTACTCATGATATCAAACTCACCACCCAAGTCACATTAGAAACATTTTATGAATCTACTATATTAGGTGGTCACAAAATTATGAACTTGATAAAAATGGTGAATGTTTATGACTTGAATTTTGGTGGGTACCACACATTTATTGTGTAAAGTGATCAATTAATACCATGTAATATTTGTACCTTGATAAAATAAATACATGTAAAGTCCATAAATCACAATGAATGATGTCAAAGGGTGCAAACAAAAATAACATAGAATCATAAAATAGAAACTGTTTACTACTTAAAAGTTGGCTAGGGTGGAAAACCTTTGTTAAAACTTCTTAATTATATAAAATAAACATATGAGAAGAAAATAAATGTAAAACTTATAATCCAAGCTGTCTAAGACAATAGTATCACTTTGGTGAAGACAAAACTACATGATTGGTAAAAAGAACTGAGGTTGAAGGTGTAAACATGTACAAGTCACCAGTGCTATTGTCATGGAAAAGAAGAATGCTAGTTTTGATGCATTTAAAAACCAAATAGGTCAAACTCAATTGATACATTATTTTTTTTGGTAAACTTACGAACCAAAAGGAGATATTAAATGCTGGATCCTTGAAGGGTGTAAATTACAACACAACAACACAAAGAGGAGATTAACTAAACTTTAATCAAATAGTTACTGGATTAACCAAGTTGAGATACTAAGAACACAAGTAATGCAAGAGACAGAACATAAAGAACACAAGTGTATGGTTTTCAAGAATGCAGTATATTGCTTTCTTTATGTTCTATTACAAGTGTTACAAAGCATATTGGAAAGATACAAGAACATGAGATACTTATACTACATCCTACAACCGGCTATACTTTGAAAGCCAGCTGGATACAATTGACTAGATACAAACAAAATCAATTCTAGAGTCAAAAGGCAGATTGCTTTTTGACTTGTGACTATGACATGCCATAGCTCACATCCTTATCTATT
>BJCM01072609.1:5321-24854 GCA_018326385.1 Flaveria bidentis | reverse complement strand
ATTTAAACAAAGAATAATAATTTATTTTATAAATAAATCTTTTTCATAAAAATATAAATCTTTATTTATCATTTTACAATAAATAACTAAATGGAAAAGACTTATTAAAACTTATAAAGTTATAAAATGAATTTTAATAAACTTATAAAGTTACAAGTCTTTATAAAAGTTATAAAAATTTTATAAGAAAATAAATTATTCTTTTATCTATTTTTTTTATTTAATCTTATATCTATTTCAAAATCATAACCCCCTTTTAAAAGACTTATAAATCACCATTAACATCATTCATAACCTCCTCCTAACCTCAAGTATAAAAGCAAGGCTTAGGCCTCACTTTCATTTGCTTATTCTCTAAAAATCTTACTCTCATATCTTTCTTTCATTTGTTGGTTATAATCAATTTGAAGAATTTTATTTTACAAAAGATTTCAAGAATTCTTAATACTAAGGTAATCTTTTATTGCTTTTATATTATACATTTTAATCATCCTAACATCCAATTGTTTTCATGACTCTATGTTCTTACTATTATTCTTTCTTCTACCAAATCTCTTTTTATTTTAATAATTATCATTTGATCATTAACATTTTAATAATCACTAATCTTATAACAATCACTAACATACCTAAATTAAGCTAACAACATGCTAACATAAACAAAGAATCCCGTTTGCATATGGACAGCTATGCCACCGCATTCGGTTATTCCACAAGATTATTGTTCTAGATGATGGCTATGCTAAAGTCATAGAATATTTTTTAACTCAAATGAAGACTAATATACCATATTTTGACATAATAAAATGTTCTAACTCGTTTCATGCCTTAAAAATTTTAAAAGTGCACATAAGTGCCTTACTACAATTCTGGAAGAATATTATCTTAATTCAACTGACCATAACTTGATCATAACAAACTAAATTTGGGTAAAATCAGACTCCGATATTAATTTCATTGAATTAACTTTTCAACAACAGTTTATACGTCTTCAAACTCAATCGAACGACTCAACAATAGCCTTCACAAGAAAAGTGCGCATTTCAGCACCTTCTGTTTTGTGCTGCTTTTTTGACCTATTTAAAGATCTTTTCATAAAATTGTTTCTGAATGAAAGTTTTCCGGGAGACTTTGAACTAGTCAACTATTAGTTTTTATAATTTTATGAAACCGTTTTCTATTTTTAAAACCTGTTCAAACACATACCAAATATTCTGTCCAGAATCTAAAACTAATGCAATAATCCTTTATCAATCTACATTTTGCTTATTGGCATTCCTAAGCGTCCTAACCTCTTGTAATGAATTCCGACCTTAAGTTATTGCTTTTTTATCATTTAGGACATCACCATTTGACTCTTGACATCCAAACTTTCTTATGTACTCTACAAGCATCACTATACTTGTGAGTCTTCCATGTGAGTTCTCCATGCCCCTTTTTACTTTATTTCGCACCTTTTGGGGGGAAACATGTTAACTTATAAACTTACACTTGTAAACATCTTGATACTTGTAAATGCACTTGCAATTCATCTTTACTTTTTGTCATGGTTATTTGTGTTATTGTAAGTCTTATATGAGATACATATTTTGTTTACAATCATTAACTATTGCTAGTCTGGGGACGTCTTAGATCTTTGGGCCTGACAAGCCTATTTGGTGCTAAAGTCGATGTATTGCTGACTCCTGATGACGTATGCTTGTTCATCATGGGAACCAAGTACACTTAGCCAATCTTATATACTTGTAATTAAGTCAAGGTTTGGTTGTAACTGTATGTGTTCTATAAGCTTGCTAACTCGTAACCATGGACATGAATTGCTACTTGTAACCCTTTTATATATATACATATATGCATGTGTTTAAACCATGGGAACTCACCAACTTTATAGTTGACCCTTTACTTTTAACATGTTTCAGGTTTGATACTTGAAGACCTTCTTGTGCTCATATAAGACTTGGACCTAGTTTAACTAAATATGTTATTTCTTTGTTTGAAGTTCTTGTATTGTATGGATTTATTTGTCTTGTCATGTTCAATGATAAATAATATTTAATATTATTACAACTTATTTAGTTCCATGTGCTATGAGCAATTGTCTCCCATTCGTCCGCCCCGATGATTACGCCGTCGGTCGGGGTGTGACACACATGGAATAGGAATTTCTATTAGGATGAGACCTTCCCTTTCCTGAAGGTCTTGACAGAGAAGTCTCCCTCATATCCCATTTGTGTGAAGGATTGGTTACAACTTCTTTGGGAAAGAACACCTTACCTTCTTCATCATCCAGCTGAAGATGCATGTTGATGATGGCTGGAGTGATGAAGATTGTTCTCCCCTGCACTGTGGCAGACAGTGCCTTCTCTCCATCCATGATGACCTCTTGGCAGGTCTTCCAATATTCTAGCGGTTGATACTCATAAAGAGTAGGATCAATGGTTAGGGAGGTGAAGTAGTTGGATAGAGTTAAGAATCGACAAACCTCTGAGAAATGAGGATCTTTCTCGGAGTGTAACAGAGCAACTTGGTTATGTTACCTGTGTAACTGCATGGAGAAGTTTGGATCAATTTTGTGGTTAAGGTTGGCCATGTTTGAGGAAGCTTAAGGATGAAGAAAGAAAGAAAGTAATTTCAAAGAGAAATTTGGGTTTTAGGTTTGGAGGAAGAAGGAGATGATAAAAAGATGGGGAAACCGTTAGGTTTATATGTGAAAAGAATTTCAGATAAAGTTTAATGAAAGAGAATAAAATTTTGATATCCGGATGTTGGTCCCACCTCTGAAAAAGTAGTTTAATTTTGCTCAAAAGTAGTTTTCTTGATAGTCAAAAAACTTCTGAAGGTAAATTATCTTCGGAAGTTTTAATGAAAAAGCTTCCGAAGCTAAAATGACTTCGGAAGATTTTCATAAGAGTTGTAAAAGTTTTGCTTTGGAAGAAAAATTAAGACTTGAATGCTTTGTCCAGAGGAACAAAGCTTCTGAGAGTTAATTTGCATCGGAAGAGAATGGTCCTTAAAAACATATAAGTGTCTGAGACAAGTATTAAGCTTCGGAAGATATTTCAGAAATTTCTTCCGAAGGTAAATTTCTAAGACAATTATTTGTTTTAAAGGCATGATTTTCTTTCGAAGATAAAAGCATATCTTCCAAAGGATCAGAAATTTTTAAAAATCTAAGGAAAGTCTTCAAAAAGATTTTCATCCAAGCAAAATAAGAGCATATGGAAGTGATGAACTAGACAACTTAGGACACACAGATTTTAAGAAATAATAAGATTAGTTGTAATAAAAACCTACTCAAAGTTTAACAGCCCAATAACTGATATAAAATATTTAAATCTTTGTTCATCAAAAGCTTTTGTAAATAGATCTGCATATTGTTCATTTTTGTGGACTTTGACTAGTTTAATTAATCCCTTTTCAAAATTGTCTCTAACTAAATTATACCTGATGTTGATGTGTTTTGTCCTTGAGTGTTGCACAGGATCAACTGTGATAGAGATAGCACTGTTGTTTTCTATGTGAATGGGAGTCTCCTTGAAGTTTAATCCATAGTGAAGCATCTGATTCTGAATCCATAGCACTTGAGCACAACAGCTTGTAGCAGCAATGTATTCAACTTCAACAGTTAATGTAGAGACACATGATTGTTTCTTGCATTGCCATGAGACAACCCTTCCACCAAGAAACTAACATCCCCCAGATGTAGACTTTGCAGTCATGTTGCAACCACTATAATCACTATATGTATAAACATACAGATTGAATTCAGAATTCTTAGGTTACCACAGACCAAGTGTTGAAGCACCTTTGAGGTATCTTAGAATCCTTTTGACAGTGATAAGGTGAGACATCTTAGGGTTGGCTTGATATCTTGCACAAATACATGTAGAAAACATGATATCATGCCTACTAGCTGTAAGATACATAAGAGACCCAATCACAGCTCTGTAAAGATATAAACACACTCCCCCTCAAGATCAGGTCCAAGGGAGTGGTTTCTAGTTATGGGTGTCTTAGCAATATTACAATCAGTCATGTTGAACCTCTTAAGTATGTCTTAAACATATTTTGACTGACTACTGAAGATTCCATCTTTAACTTGCTTCACTTGAATTCCCAAAAAGAAATTGAGTTCCCCTATAGCACTCATTTCAAATATGTCCTTCGTTAGCTTCTGAAAGTCTTTGAAGAGCCTTGGATTAGTTGAACCAAAGATGATGTCATCTACATATACTTGAACTAGCATCAAGTCATTTCCCTGTCCTTTGATGAAGAGAGTTCTATCTATAGTACCCTCATGTATCCATGTTTGCAGAGATACTGAGATAGAGTCTCATACCACTTCTTGGGTGCATGATGCAGCCCATAAAGAGCTTTGTCAAGCTTGCAGACATAATCAGGATGATCAAGATCTGCAAAACTAGGTGGTTGTTTGACATATACCTCTTCATCAATCACTCCATAAAGAAAAGCACACTTGAAATAAAGTTGATAAACCTTGAAGTTCTTGGATGTAGCAAATGCGAAGAATATTCTATCATCTTCCAGTCTTGCTACAGGAACAAAGACATCAGTGTAGTCAATCCCTTCTTCTTATGTGTATCCTTGAACAACTAGTCTAGCTTTATTTTTTATGATAATTCCTCTATCATCCTTCTTATTCCTAAATACCTATTTGGTTCCAATGGTAGTCTTCCCATGAGGAAGAGGACAAAGGTTCCAAACTTTCTGCTTTTTTATTTGAAGCAACTCTTGTTGCATAGCATCAACCTAGCTTCCATCCTTTAGAGCCTCATCAACTCCATTGGCTCTATTTAGGATAAGAAACAAGAGTGTAGACAAACATTTGCTTTATGGGTTTGTCCTCTTGTTCTTACCCCTATGTCAACATCTCCAATGATGTTTGTGGTGGGGTGAGACTTGTGGATCTTTAGCTGAGGGATCATAGCAAGTTGCTGAGAGAGATCTAAATTAGAGAAATTTTGATCTGGCATTGATTTCTCCCACCACATTAGCACACTTATTAAGAGAAACTTGATCTACTGAGTGTGTGATATCATTGATGTTGTCATCTATGGAGTGGTTATCAGCATCAAGAAATTCATGATCACTGTCACCACCTCTATTATTTTCTTCTATATTTGAAGTATCCTTATCTTGTTGTGGAGCCTCTGAGCTAGAATTTGAAAGCATCCTAGATGTATCAGTTGAGTTTGTCATTGTAGTGTTGATAGAGATTTCATTTGCAGAAGTAGTTACAACTGGAGCTAAAGATATGTTACTTGAGGGTCTTCTCAGCTCAAATCTTGGGTCAGGATCAACAGTTGATAAGATATCTGCAGATCCTGAAACTGTCTTACAAGATTTGTTAAAATAGTTTGTAACTAAATCAAGATCAAAGAGCCAATCAGAACCAGAACCAGCTACATAGGGTGTGTGTTCATTGAATGTCACATTGGCAGACTCCTCAATAATTCTAGTTCTGAGATTGTATACTCTATAAGCCTTAGTTTGGGAAGAGTATCCAATAAAGTGTCCATTATCTGATTCTCAGCAAATTTTGCAAAATGATCTTTGGTATTCAAGATGGTGCAAGGACATCCAAATGACATAAGAAAACCAATGAAAGGTTTCCACTTATGCCAAATTTCATAAGGAGTCTTGCCATGAGTCTTAACCACTAAAACTCGGTTATGCACATAGCAAGTAGTGTTGACTGCCTCTGCCTAGAAGGTGATGGCCAGCTTAGAGTTAGACAACATGGTTCTTGCAGCTTCAATCAGTGTCCTGTTTCTTCTCTCAGCAACACCATTTTGCTAAGGAGTCCTCGGAGCACTTTATTGTCTTGTAATACCCTTTTCATCAAAAAATGTATCAAGGATTTGGTTCTTGAATTCAGTTTCTTGATCAGATCTTATGGTTTTGACCTTGTGATCAGATTGATTCTCAATCTTTAGGATGAAATTCTTCAGAATGTCAGGAGTCTCATCCTTACTTCTAAGGAAGGAGACCAAAGTGAATCTTGTAAAGTCATTTGTGATTACTAAACAATAAGAGGTACTTCCTATAATCATTACATAAGTAGGGCTAAAGATATCCATATGTAACAAGTGTAGGGGTGTAGTGATGGAGTTTATTTCCTTAGGCTTATGAGATACCTTATGTTGTTTCCCTTTCATGCATGCGACACGATGATCATCACTTGTAAACTGTTTCTTTGGCATTCCAGTTACCAAATCATTCTTAATCAGCTTATTCATGTTTTTAAAGTTTACATGGCACATTATTTTATTCCATAGGAAAAACTCATCACTATTGGCTTTAGATAGAAAGCATGAGACTTGTCCAGAGGGAGATGTTTCTTGCAAGTCCATATTGTACATTTCCCCTTTTCTGGGGGCTGCAAGAAGAATATGCTCATGAGGAATGACCACCCTGGGCTTGAGAACAATGCACTCATGCTTAGTAAAGAGCATGTTAGGACTCTGATCACAAAATTGGGATACACTTAGAAGATTGTACCTAAGATCCTTGACAAAGTTTACCTTTTCAATGTTGAGCTTACCATTTATGACCTTGCACCTTCCAGAAATATAACCACTTCATCTCCTCCAAAAGCAACCAGCCCTATATCAATCCTTTCAAAGTCTGGAGTAGTGACCTATTGCCTGTCATGTGCCTGGAACAGCCACTGTCAATGATCCAACCATTCTTGTTTGTCTTGAGTTGTCCCTTGGCTTCATCATGATCTTCCATCAGTGCTTGGTTTGGGGAAGCATTTTCCACCTGAAAACTCTAGTCAAAGCCTCCTTCTTCAACAGCAATTGCAGGTCGCTGCTTTGGCTTCTCATTCTGGGTAGCCTTGTCAGTGTAGTTTGGTCTAGATTATGCTTGACCACCATTTTTTCTTGGTGCCTTACATTCCCTAGCAAAGTGGCCTATCAAGTTATAGTTGTAACACTTAACTTTGCTTTTATCCAGTCCAAACTTTCCACTGGTTGCATTGTTGGGGAACTTCCTTCCAGTCCGCTTGTAGAACTTCTTGGCTCTGTGAGTGAGAAGAGCCATCTGGTGGACTATTTCCATCTAATCCAGATCATCTGGATAGATACAGTCCAGGTCTCAAGGGTGAAAAGAGAGTTGCCACAACTTTCATCAGAAGACACAAAGGCTTTAGAAGAACTTGCCTCTTGGAATGGGCTTCCATGAGTGTAGTTCTCCCTTGGTGTCTCAGGGATGGTGATGAAAAGACCCTTTTATGAGTTGTCAGGGTAGCATATGCTATCCTTTTCAACCAAATTAAGGGCTGAACCCATTTGATTGTTAGAGTTTCCAGGTGAACCTTGCATGTTCTTCTCCATCTGGTAGCCACTGAGAAACCTATATAACTCTGTCAGAGTGAGAGTTTTAGGCTCTTAGTCCTCTTAATAACCACACAATAGTATTTCCATTGCCTAGGAAGTAAGGACATGAACTTCCTTACAATGTCTCTGTTCTCAAGAGCAACTCCTCCATCCACTAGGGTATCCACAATCTCAACATATCTGAAGTATTATTGAGTCATGGTTTCACCTACTTTGAAGGTTAAATTTTCAAACTGCTACTTCAGGAGATCCTTCTTGTTCTCCTTGGCTTCAGAAGAACCCTCATATATCAGTTTCAGTGCATCCCATAGTTGCTTAGCTTTTTTGCATTTCTTGAAACTCTGTACACAGAGTTAGGAAGAGCAGTCTTAAGGGTTGTCCTGGCCTTCTGGTCAATCTCTACTCTCTTTCTATCTTCATTTAAGTAGTCAGCCACAGCCTTGGGGACATACCACCACCAGTAGCAGAAGAGGTGCTTGGTATGTAAGGACCATTCTAAACAGACTCCCAAATTCTTGAGTCTAAAGACCTGATGAAACCTTCCATTCTTTGGCACTAAGTGTCAAAGTCATCAAGAGTGATCAGTGGGGACTTGTTCATGGTTCCAGTTTTGATATTAGTTTTGGAAATGGCTGCCATTTGAAAAGTTAAGTATTTGTGTGTGTGAGGAATTTATAGATGGTGAGATCTTATATCAACACCCTGGAACACTGTGATACCAAATGCAGGACCGGTGAAGGGTGGTCACTTAAAACACAACAACATAAAGAGGAGATTAACTTTGACTAATCAAATAGTGAGATTGGAGTAACCAGAAGAGATGATACAAAGAACACAAGTAAATAAGAGACAGAACAAGATAGCAAAATACACAAGGAAATGGTTTTCAAGATTGCAGTATATTGCCTTCTCAAGTTCTTTTACAAGAGTTACAAAATATAAAGGAAAGTTAAAAGTACTTGAGATACATATACTACATCCTACAGTCGGCCATACTTTGAAGGCCAGTTGGATACAATTGACTAGACACAAAACAAAATCAATTGTAGAGTCAAAACTTGTGGCTATGACATGCCATAGCTCACATCCTAATATATTACAAAAGGATAGAGTACATGAAGTAGAAAGTTACAGACTTAAGACCTCAATGTATAGATACCAAAAGCATGGAACTTTTCACCAACTTGTGAAAGTTGGTGACTTTACAGAGTTGCAGCGGAAAGGGGTCCAGCTTTATGGAAAAGTGTTGGAGCATATATTGTCATATATAGTGTGTCTGTCACTTGACGAATATTCTAGGCTTAATGTAATACACATGATATGTTGTAAACAAACGAAACTGAGTCATTCGAAGGAGCATATCCGAATGAGACTCAGTCGTACAACTGAGCCATGCTAATGGACCAGACGTGCGACTGAGAGATGCTATTGGGCCATCCGTAAGACTGAATGATAAGTATGGTCCAATCGTACGAATGGGCCCAGTCGCATCTGATATGGACTGAGGCCTATAAATACTAGTTTCATTGTGTAGAAAGGTTAAGGGGTGTGCTCGAGGGTTAGGTGTTGCCGGATGAGAGGGGAGATCATGCTCGATCTCCCCTTGCCAAGAGTCGTGATTCTTATATTTAACGAGCTTGTAATTATTAGGTTTTATCAATGAAACCATTTTATTATTGTTTTTTATCTTGTTTGTCTCTTGGTTTTGGTTTTGTTTCCTTCAATCAAGAACACGCTCGGATGTCAACCGATCCAGCGACTTAACAAAAAGTAGATCAGATAAAGCATGTGTGCTAAAAGTCTTCAGAAGAAATCTGTCTTCAAATGTTGGCTTCGGAAGACTTTGTCTCTGAAGCTTCAGAAGACTTCATCTTTGGCTTTGGAAGATTTCACACTTAGAATATTTATGTTGCATGTGTGAAACTTCCGAATCATTCTTCTTAGTACTTATGTGCATGCATGCAGGAGAGACTTTGGGTGTTTGGGTTGTATCAACCTCTTCATATAATCTCTACACTTTGATACTTGTTGGAATCCTATAACTAAAGTAGATATTACAAAGCTATAGTTAAGGTATCTTAGATAATGTATTATCTAAGATATGGTAGTCATGACATGACCATGACTTACCTTTTTGTCACCAACTAAAGTTAGCAACTGTACTAACAAACAAAGGTGAACAGTGGAATAAAGTATGGTCAACTACATGGCCTTTTTGTAAAACACCAAGCAGTATCAGAGGTCTATAGTGGAGTGTTTGATAACCATACTTATGTCCACCGGTCCATAGTAGCATCTTCCGAAGGTTAATTGGCTTCGGAAGAACAAGTTCTTCTGAAGCCTTTTATACTTCGGAAGAGTCTGCTTCTTCCATGGCTTGAGGACTTTTTCTTCGGAAGTCATTATCTTGGAATTCTTCTAAGTCTTGAACTGCGGAAGAGAAGACTTTGTCTTCGGAAGTTGGAGCTTTTCCTTTGAAAGACGATCTTACACTTTCTCTTCAGAAGAACTCCATTTCCTTTAGAAGTCCATACTTAGCTTCGGAAGTCCTTTATAAGTTGCACCAAAAATAGTCTAAGTGTGTGGTTTTGGTTGCACCAGCCTTTCAAAATACAATAAAACTCCCACTAGGCTGATGCTACCAAAACCTCACTTACTTCTGCTTCTCAAAACATTCTGCACAAGAGATAGGAGATTTTGTCTATTTCTTTGTTCTGTCCAGAAGTTGTGCTGAGAAGTCTGTGCAAGTCATTAGTGGATAGGAGATCCAGTCTATCACTCCTAATGACATGCACCCTTTGTTGTGCCCCCCTAAAAAGAGTTAGTTGACGAGAGTTATAATCATACTCACATCTAAAAATGGATTCAACTTTAGGATCTACAACCATTTGGACAAAGGCTTTGCCTTTGGTTGTTGATCCTTTCCTCTCCTCCTCTCTTTTACTTTTTACTCCTCTTCAGTCCTTGTCCTAGCGAATAGCTCAACAAGGTGAAGGCTACTCAGGTGTTTTCTGATGCGGGTCACTACCTCAGAGTTTGAGGTGTTGGAGAATGACTTCTCTACTAACTCAGCAATATCAAATATGCTCAAGTGTAATAGAGATGAGGCATTAAGCTTGTTCAGCTTGTCATTCTCTCTGTCAACAACAAAGTTATGAGAAGAGTGTTCAAACCTCCATTGGACAATCTTCTTTCTTGGAATAAGGGGTTTGCTAGGTACTTTGTCCCCCTTCTTGGTATCCAATAGAGTCACCAGCTTCTTTCTTAGCTTCTTCTCTTGATCATTAAGTGAATCTAAGTTGAGCCTAAGAAGTTTACTAGCCTAGTCAAATGTTCATCTTGGTAGATCAAGGAATTGATCTGTTCTAAGGGAACATGAGGATCCATCAACAAAAGTTAGCTTGACAAAATCCTCCTCACAAGAGACATCGCTCAAGGTTTTGCTTCTGATGAGCTTCATCTTTATCTCCTTAAACTCTTCTAAAGAGAGATGTTTAGAAGGTTGATGGGATGTTCTGGATGGTTGTTGGGTAGGTAGTGGTATTTGGGTTCTAGGTAGTGTTTTAGGTTGAATGGTAATTAGTTAAGGTGGTTGTGGTGATGAGGTAGGTATGATGGTTGGTGTGGGTTCAAGGGTGTAAGGTTTTGAAGTGGGTTCAATTTTGATAGGGAAGGGAAATGGGAAAGGCTCAGGTTGAAGTTGGGGTTGAATTGTTGGTTTGAAAATCATCCCCTGTCCCATTCTGTACATCTATTTCCTTTTTCCCAAGCGAATGTCAGCCTTGATGTCACTAACATGTCGATGGAGTGTCTTTTCAGACATGGGTCCCACTTGCCTACTATAGAAGCCATGAGCCCGAAGATAATCCTTCATCCAAGCATTCTCAACTATCTTTTTGGTAGCAATGACCCCAGCTTCTTCTTCCTTTCTCTTCTTCTCCTTCATCTTCTCTTTTGCAGCTTTCTTCCTCTCTTTCTCTAGTTGATCCTGCTCTTTGTTGAAGAGCCATAGGATCGTGTCATTGTTGTGTGGAGATAGTTCTTGAAGAGAGAAACCCTTGGAGGTTAAGAAAGTTATCCTTTCACTCCAAAGCTATAGATCAACTTCCCTTTTCTTCCTTTCTCTTTCCTCCTCTAAGGCCAACCTTGTTGCTTCATCCCTTCTCTCAATCTGCAACATGGTTGCCTTTTCTAGCTCTACTAACTCCTCTAGTGGTAGTAGGAGTATATATTTAGTGATAGCTCCAAGCTTGATGAGCTTGTCAATGATCTCGACCATTGTATTGTCGTTAACTGCCTCCTGGTTGGTTGCAGCTACTTTGGAACTAACAGCTAGCAACTTCCTAGTTGGGAGTCTACCTTTACTTTTAAGCTTCTCAATCCTCTCCTCCTCCTAAAGCTATTCCGCAGTCATCTTCTTCTTGCCTTTAACATCTTCGAAAGTGCTAGACTTTGGTGCTTCTTGGATGGAGGGTTCAGGTTAAGACATGATGGATAGAGATAATGAAGTTGTCTGAGCTAGGGATCGGTTAGGAAAGTCCCATTATTCACCTAAGATGCCAGCTCTAGAATTGCATCTGTGATGATTAGATCCTCGGACAAGGAGAATAGGCTTTCCGCAGCTTCCATCTTAGCTTCGGAAGATTGAAATTGTTCTTCCGAGGCTTTGACTTCAGCTTCGGAAGTCTGAGGGAATGCACTATCTGTCCCAACTGTTTTAGTTTTTGGGCCAGATGTCCGTATTTCCCTTTTGAAATAAATCTCAAGTTCCATCTGGGCCTTAGGTTGACCAACTTCTTCCATATTGGTAGAAGTTGCACTTAGCCTTTGAAGCTCTTCAGCTCAAAAGTATATCATAGCCGCTTCAGGGCTAGGCTGATCTAAAGAAGATCTTAATAGAAACTTGGAGAAGATCCTGTTGAGATCTCGGAGCATCCTTGGGTCCACTTGCAGGACAACTTGAGGAGGCTCAGGAAAGACTGTTGCTGTAAGAGCCGAGTATCTAGTAGATAGAGAAGTTAAAGCTTGGCTCTATGGTTCCTTTGTTGTTTGTCTCTGAATATTCTCCCACTTTTTGGTAGCATCATCTTGAGAGCTAGATGAACTAGAGGAAGAGGTCAATGAGACCTGAATAGGTACGTGCCTAACAGATCTCTCAATCTGTTTCTCAGCTAGTTGAGCCTTGAGATTTTCAATCTCAAGTTGTTGAGTGGTAGACCTATCCTCTAAAGTCTTAATCTTTGGTTCAAGGTGTGAGACTTTACAAAGTAGGTCTTGAATGGTGAGTTGCATACTACCCTCATCTTCTTTGAAGAATCACAGGGAGATGAGGTAACATACCTTGTATGTTCACCATCACCACCATATGTGGTTTCTTGGCACCCCGGTTCCCTAGCCTGAGGATGTCTCGTTCAAAGTCATCAAAAGGCATGGTTGCCATAGATTCAGTCTTAGATATGGTACCATAGTCACTATCTAAGTAGCCATAGAGATTGAAATTGATAATCCTAGGATACCAAAGACCTAATTGAGGTGCTCCTTTGAGTTATCTAAGAATTATATTGGTAGCAACTAGGTGAGACACCTTTGGAGCAGCCCGATATCTTGCACAGATGCATGTAGCAAACATGGTATTAGGTCTACTTGTTGTGAGATACATCAGATACCCAATGATTTCCCTATACTAATGTTTATCATTATCCTCCCCCTCAAAGTCAGGACAAAGGCCACGGTTTCTAGGTATAGGTATCTTGGTTGGCTTACAATCCTTCATATCAAATCTCTCTAAGATATCAGAGACATGCTTAAATTGATTGATAAAAGAACCCTTCCTTCGTCTGCTTCACCTGAATTCCAAGGAAAACATCCATTTTTCCCATTGAACTCATCTCAAACTTCTTCTTCATAAGGCTCTTAAAGTCTTTACACATTTAGTCATTTGAAGAACCATATATGATATCATCAACATAGACCTGACCGAGCCATATGTCTTTCCCAGACTTATTTATGAAAAGAGTCTTATCAATCGTGCCTCAAGTGTAACCATTTTTAAGGAGAAATTGAGACAAAGTCACATACCACAACCTAGGTGCTTGGAACATCCCATAAAGAGCTTTATCCAGCTTGTACATATAGTTGGGTGCTATGGGTCTTCAAATCCTAAAGGTTGGCACACATAGACCTCCATATCTATATTTCCGTATCTAGAGGGACACTTGACATCAAGATGATCGATAGTAAAATTCTTGGATGCAGTATAAGCAAGGAAGATTCTAATTGCCTCAAGTCTTGCAACAGGTGCAAAAACATCAGTATAATCAATTCCTTCCTCTTGGGTATATCCTTGAACAACTAGTCCAGCTTTGTTCTTGATGATCAAGCCTCTATCATCCCTCTTTTTCTGAAAACCCATTTGGTGCTTATAGGTACTTGACCAGATGGTAGCGGGCAAAGGTTCCAAACCTTTTGTCTCTTGAATTGAAGCAACTCCTCTTGCATTGACTCAACCTAACTACTATCCTTTAAGTTTTCTTCTACTTTCTTGGGTTACATCTGAGACAAGAAGCATGAGTACAAACAGACATTCCCATGTTGAGTTTGTCCTCTTGTTCTCACACCTTCAAAGACTTTTCCTATGATGTTATTAGCTGGATGAGCGTTGTGAATCCTTAGTCTAGGAATCACTTCTAGTTTCAAAGATAAATCCAAGTTGGACAGATTTTGCTCAGGAGCATGAGCATTTGGGCCAACTTCTGTTTTAATGTCATTTAATAAGGACTGATTGAATGAAAGAGAAACATCATCATTTATGATTGGTTAAGAAGCAGCATTTACAGTTGCATGTTCCTTCATAATACTGCTTCTATCAATCGGTGTTGTTCAGTGTTACTTGGAGGAACACTAGTTGAAGCTTCACTATCTCTCGAAAGAGTTATGCTGCTTGATCTTAAGATAGTTGAAGTTGGATCTTCAGTCACACTTAGGAAATTTGAACAGGGTCTAGGCAACTCAAAATGTTGATCATGATCATTTTGAGGACCTGTTCTAGCTGAAACATTCTCATATGATCGATTAGAATAGTTAGGAAATAATTCTAAGTCAAAAATATAATCAGGGCCATTCCCCCTAACACAAGGAGTGTTCTCATTGACAAAAATGTTGGATGATTCCTCAAATTGTTAATTTTTGATATTATAAACTCTATAAGCAATAGAATTGGAGGAATATCCAACAAAGATAGCATCATCTGACTTTTCAGCAAACTTTGTCAAATTGTCTTTTGTGTTAAGTATGTTACACCTGCTGCTAAAGGACCATAGAAAGCCAATGAATGGTGGCCTCTTGTTCCATAGCTCATAAGGGGTTTTCTTCATATGGCTTACCTACAAGAACTTTGTTCTACACAAAGCATGCATGATGACTGCCTCTGCCCAGAAAGTAAGAGGAAACTTTGAATCACCCAACATAGTCCGAGCAGCTTCAATAAGTGTCATGTTCCTCCTCTTAGCAACACCGTTTTGTTGAGTAGTTCTAGGAGCACTATATTGTTTGGCAATCCCTTTTGAGTTACAAAATGAGTCAAGAACTTGATTCTTGAACTCATTACCTTGATCACTTTTGATTATTTTTTCCTTGTTATCAATTTGATTTTCTATTTTAATAATAAAAGATTTTAACATTTCAGTATTTTCGTCCTTAGTTCTTAAAAAGAATACCCATGTAAATCTTGTAAAATCCTCAACTATCACAAGGCAATATGATTTCCTTCTAATGCTCATTATACTTTTTGGACCGAAGAGATTCATGTGCAATAAGTGTAATGGGGTGGTGATGGAGTTAACAACTTTGGATTTATGAGATGCCCTGTGTTGATTCCCTTTTAGGCATGCAACACAGTTATCTTTGCAGAAAAATTCCTTTTTAGGCAAACCATGTACCAAGTTATTTTTAATTAATTTATTCATGGTTTTAAAATTGACATGACACATTCGTTTATACCATAGTGTTGACTCATCACCATCAACATTGGAATGAAAGCATGATACTTCTCCCAGTGGGGAAGCATAGTTCATATCCATCTTGTACATATCCCCTTTCCTGGGAGATCTAAGAAGCACCATTTTCAGAGGAATGGTCATCCCAGGTTTAAGGATAATGCACTCGTTTTCTGTGAAAAGCATTTGGTGCTTTTGATCACATAATTGAGAAACACTTAAAATATTGTGTTCAAGATGTTTAACAAAGTGTACTTTGTCAACCTTTAACTTGCCGTTGGATATACTCCCTCTACCAGAAATATATCCTCTAGCCTCACCTCCAAACTGAATAGGACCTCCATCATAATATTGAAATTGTTAAAGGAGAGATCTATTCCTGGTCATGTGCTTGGAGCATCCACTATCAACAACCCACACATTATTGTCCTTGTCATATGGATGTCCCTGCACATAAGGTGAAAAAGTTAGTTTTTATTGGAAACCCAAGCCTTGTTGGTCTTGGGCTCTTCTAATGATGATTTTATTGAACTAAAATTAATGCATGGGGGTTTAGTAAGTGTTTGTGAAGAGGAGGCTTAGGTTGTAGCATCTTCTTTGATCTTCCATTCCATCCCTTGGTTGAACATAGAGGATGAGCTTGTTGAAGCTTGAGCATCATGGCATTTGTTTGAAGCTTCTTTCTTCTAAGAAGAGGGGTTCACCACCTTATCTTCCGAAGCAGTCTTCTTTGGGATGGTTTCAAGGGGACTCTCTTGGATTTCTAAGTCTTAACAGCTTTAGCTTTCGAAGCATTTTCCCTTCAGAAGAAGGATTTTCTTCCGAAAGCAACCTTGCTTTGGAAACAAGCTTTCCCTTTTTCATCATGTGGACCATTTGATAGGGTCCAAATGAGATAACTTCCCTGACTCCTTCTTTCTTAACATTATTTTCATAATGTCTGCAAGTAGGGTTGTAATAACAATCTTTGGCCATGTGGTTTTACAGACCACACATTATGGATGCAATGTTACTCTTCTGGGAATATGAAGGTTGTTGTTTCTTGGTCTTCTTGTCTTTAACAACAATCTTTCACTTTCCCTTCTGATCCTTTTGTTGGATAGGTGTGCTGGTACTACACACTTTTCCTGGTTCAGAAGTTCCCACCACCTGGAATCCAGTTGAGATAAACACACCCTTTTTCTTTGGGTGAATCTTCAGCTTTGATTCAGCCACTTTCTTGGCAGTTTTTCTGGCTGCCTTAGTTAGACTTCTTTTAGCTTTGGTGGTAAGAGGTTGGTCATCACTAGTAAGAGGGGTAGGGTCTACCTGGATCTTCCATGTGATGGTCTCCACACTTGCATTACTCTTTGACTCAAGAGGTGGGTCAACAGATGGAACCTCTTGCTCTTCAGTACCCTACCTTGGTTGTTTAATAGACTCATAAGTGTGTGGTGGAGCAATCTTATTGGTCCCCAACCCACCTTTGTTTTGATAACAAAGTTTTGAGTGAGAGGATGAGAAAAGGATGGCTTGGAAGTTTTGCTCTGAGATAGCATGCTTCCTGGCTTGAGCCTCAGCTATGACAAGTTGGGCTTGACCCTCAGACAATTTGGATATTAAATCCTTTATTTGATTCTTATAGTTTGTGTGTTCATGTTTTAAAAGAGACACAATTTTCTCCAACTCTTCAAACTTTTATTTTGATAGTCAGATTTAGCTCTTTTAAAGTCGGATTTTAAAATATTAAAAGACTCAATATCAGATTTAATCTCCATATTGTAGTCCTGATATAGTTTTATCGTAGCAATACAAGTTGGAGTGCAGATATGTTCACATACCTTTTTGTCATCTGTTCCAGCCATGAGTGTTTGAGTAGGAGTCACATCCTGTACCATAAAGCTCAGTCAACTTCTTGAGCTACAACTATTGTTTCAGTTGACTTCCCAGGGGCTTTAGGTGTAGAGGCTTGTGAGGAGGCATGTCAGGTTCCCGGATTTGACTTGGGAGCCTTCAATTCCCTAGCAAAATGATCAAGTTTGTTACAGATGTAGCACTTTGCTATGGTTTTGTCAAACCCGAACTTGCTTTTGGCTGGGTTTTGAGGGAATTGTCTTCCAGTTCTCTTGAAAAACTTCTTTGCTCTGTAGGTACGTGGACATAGTCCAAGACAACTGTGCCATTTGTTGGACTATGTCCACGTACTCCACATCATCTGGGCTGAAGCACTCTAGATCATCAAAGCAGAACTGATGGTCACCAGAGTGTCCATTTCCTCAGATAAAGGCTCAATTGTCTTGGAAAGAACCTTGCTAAGCCTGTTGAGACCTTGGAGTCTCAGGAAATATGATGTAGGGTCCTATTGAATAGGAAGGCTACTGAGAGTAAGTCAGGTACTACTGAGGTTGGTTGGGTCCTGAGCCTTCAGCAACCATTAAAGTGTTGCTAGTAGGAAGGCTAGAGAGTCTGCTCATCAGATGGCCCCTCTTGTTTTCCATCTCTACACGGTATCCATCAAGAATGTCGTATAGTTCAGTCATGGTGAAGGAGTTCAGATTCTTGTCCTTTTGATTGAGACACAGTAGAACGTCCACTAATTCAGGAGTGTACTCATGCACTTCCTTGAGTGGTCTCTCAAGTCAATGGTAACTCCCATAGACTCAAGGGAAGCAATAAGATCCTTGTACCTGTAGTATTGCTGGTTAGAGTGTCTGCAACATTGTAGGGAAAGTTATCAAATTGTTGCTTAAGTGAATCTTTCTTGGAATCATTGGAGTTAGAGTACATCTATGGTAGTGCATGAAACAGCTCTTTAGCTGACTTGCAATGCTCAAACCCACCATGATGGAGTTGGGTATAGCAGTCATAAGAGCCGTCATAGCATTGCTGTCTTTTTCCATCTTCTTCTTGTCTTCATCAGAGTAGTCTTCAACATCCTTCTTGATCATGACATTGTTTCCTCCATGTGCAGCAACCTTGGGCTTGTAAGGACCATTGATGATAGACAATCACATTTTACCATCAAGGTATCTAATGAAACCTTCTATGTGTCTACTCCATTGTCTAAAGTTTTCAGGGGTGATGATAGGTGCTTTAGTCATTATCCCCATCTCAACTTCAAATTTCTGAATAAGAGCCATTTTAGAGTGTAGTGAAGGAAGGAGTGAAACAAGTTGATTTGGATGGTAAGATCACCCAATCAAGAGGCAAAAAAGCTCTGATACCAATTGCAGGATCGATATATGTCACAAAATACTTGGTTTTCTCTCAAACTCACTTGTACTCACATGGTTATGATGAAGCAGAAACTCTCAAAGAGTTGATTATAATATACAGTTGATACATTATATTCCTAGTTTATGTTCTTAATGTAAAAGTCTTTCATTTCTTACACATGTGTAATGTAATTATTCAATGAAATATGATATGCTTTTGATATTTATTTGTCTTTGAATATTTCATATTATTGTATTAGGTATAATTCATATATATGAACATCCTATATATAGGCTTGAGGTTATTATACATGGTTCTAAGTCAATAATGATTAAGAAATATGTTAAATCTAATCAGGTGGTTATTCATGCTAATGGACCATACTTATGGACCATACGCATGAATGAATCATACTTGTGGACTAGTCGCACGACTGAACCAGTGGATCAATCGTATGACTTAGACATAAGATTGATTCAGTCGCACGACTGAACCTTTAGTCGCACGACTAAACCTTCAGTCGTGTGTATGAATCAACCGCACGAGTCAGTCGCACGACTAAACCATGCTAATAGTTCAGTCGTACGAATGAAAACTACAAACCTATAAATACCACATAATTCGTGAAAAAAAGACTTCGAATATTATTAAACCCTAGCCGTCCAGAGCGTCCTAAATAGCCAATCCAACTTCAAAGTTCGTTCATGATCGATTTCTAATCAATTCTTAACATTTGTTTCATCGTTAGATCGATCTGGTTATCGTTCTCACTGATTGGATCGTCAATAAAATAGGATTCCGCACTATTTGATCTGGTCTCACGTAGAATCTGTTAGTACTCTGTACGATAACGGTCCTAACAAGTGGTATCAGAGCTTTGGCTCATGATTTTGCGTGGATTCAATTGGTTTCAGTGTTAAAAGTAACGTTTTCATTCAAAAAGGTCACCTCTTTGCTTCAAAAAGTGTTTTTGACGTTTG
>BJCM01072606.1:0-20117 GCA_018326385.1 Flaveria bidentis | reverse complement strand
CAAGGAGGTGAGCAATATGGTTGCAAAAGACTCGGTTATTATGCGATCCTTGAGATCGGCCATGGAGGTGAGCGGTCCTGTTGCCGCGAAAGACTCGAGAAAGAAATACGTTAAGAGGACTAACGAATGAAAGATAAGCTAAACTATACCTTGGTGTATGTACGATGTATGCTCATGTACTGAGGCATTAAGGAAAGAGTTTTAATGAAAAGGATATTTTTATATGCATATGTTACTCAAGGTGTTTAAATGATTTCTTTTAAAACTAGAACTCACTCAGCGACGCTGACTTTTATACATTTTCAGTTGGCAGGTAGATAGTTGCTGAGTATGGCACGTGGAGCGGGCTACTTGGAGTGGGCAAGACTGATGTCCATTTTTGATAAGAACTCTTCAATGTTTTGTAATGCAGTAAACTAGTCTTTGTACACTGATTTAAACTAAACTGTATTGTTTAACAACAATGTTTTAATGACATGCATGGGTCTTGTTAAAGTTATATTCCGCTGCTTAAAATTTGTACCTTGTATGCTTTATATAAATTTTCTTGGTAAACTGCCAATTGTAAGGTCCCGGAAATCGGGGCGTTACACAAAACAAATGCTCAACTTTGTAAGGTCCCTATGTTCAACACTTATGAAAACTTTCACGTAAATTTAGTAACCAAGGAATCCATCCATTGGTTACAAGGGAATAAGAAGGAATCGCAAGATAACAAAACGAATAAAGCCAAAACATTGGCAGAAGGTCAGAGCAGCCCTCAAATCTCCAAGTCAACTACAAAGACAAACCACATTAATGCCAGTCAGAAACCCTTTGCACCAAAAAGGTATAAAACCCCTGGCTAGGAATTTCAGTCCCATATCATTGACCACAGGCTTCCAAGAATAGAACCATGTGATGTCTTGTTCCCATACACCAACACTATAAATACTTCTTCCATTCCAAAGGAAGGGGACATTCTCAGAACACTTTTACTATAAACTATTTACTTACTAATTCTCCATTTCAAAGTTGTATCAACACAAATACTTATTCTCACGCCGGAGTGTGGTCTCGGAGAGAAAACCCTTTCTGCCCGAGGCGAAGCTCATGGTGTTGTTTTTGTCTCACAGATACTCCCATCAGCCGAAGTTCATACCAAGTTCCAACCAGATCTTTGATACTCTGCTCAGCCGGAGCCAAGCCCAGCCGAAGCCAAGTCCAGCCGCATCCTATTTCCCAACAGTCAAAGTCAAGGCCAAGTTCCAGCCTGATCTTTGGTAACAACCCCATTCTCGCACTGCTTCCAAGTCTTAATCCCTTGATTAGGATTTGTGTAGCAACAGGTGCGATGGAACCGACAACCAGGGCCGACTCAATATTTCTAGAGGCCTAAAAACGATTTAAAATTTTGGGCCCCCGTCCATATATTATTCTTAAAGACTTTTGCCTTCGACCGACACATTAACAAGATTTTGTTTATAATTCAACAAAAAACAACTTATGACATAAACTAACTTAATAAACCAAAACAAAATCAATTGTAGAAGAACAAATTAAATGATAAACAAGCAACAATAGATTAAAGTAAAAAATAAAAATCAACCGCAAATATAGATTTATCAAAATAGATAACAATAAATTAGATTGACAAACGAATAATAGTAGATTAAAACGATTGAGTATAAACCAATATTATACAATAATATCTTATACATTAAGTGATTAGTTAGAATAGAAAATTAAAAATTGACGGACCTTAAAGAACTAACAGTGAACAAACAATAAAGTTTTGATAAACCAAATTTCATGGCTACTTCAGTAAATCAAATTACCTCGATAAAATTTAAATTATTTTGTTATCATTCTTATTTATCTTTTAAAAGGCAAATATTAATCGTATTATCACATATATTTTCAGTTTAGAATATAGATAAATGTTTTTTTTTCTTCTTCAATTTGGGGCTTTTACAATTTAGAGCCTAAAACGGTTGCTTTAGTTTAGTTGTTTGTACCATATAGACGCCTGCCGACAACAACACTTGATTGCAATATTCATAGAGTACACACTAACCGGAACTCCAACATCACACATTTGATTAAAAAGATAAAAGACCGAGGAAAAATGTTTCATTTTGGTAACAACATTCAACAATTGATTAAACTTTGCAACAGATGACAGCCGTCTTCTCTGTATCATTTCATTGAACAGGTTTAGAGCATCATTCAAGTTGGTAACTTGTAATTTACATCGAGTATGATGGCCATTGGAGTGAAAAGAAGCTAAATAAGTGGATTTTAAACCTAATTGGAACAATGAAAGAGGGGAGTTACCTTTGAAATTGAGCTCGATGAAAGCATGAAGACGAAAATTCGCGCTCGTCATCATTCTTGCAATATAGGAGCAGATTTATGTGTGTGTCAATTGTTTCTTCAACCTAATAATAATAACTCTCGCTTTGGTGAGTGATGTGAGTAAGCATGCCTTAGTAGTGTTTATTGTTCTCCTCATACATATTTTTCATCTTACCCCGCTAGTTTTGAAACAATTTCTTACTCGATCATTTGCTTCTAACCTATACTTGCAAATCAAACAACCCCTTAGTGTTCAAGCTAGTTCGGTCCAAATTGAGCAACAGATTTCTGGTTCGTTTGTAAACAAGTTGACAGGCTAGTCTCGGTTTGTAAACAAGTCAAATACGAGCAAAATAAAATTTTACGCATAGTATTAGATTGTATTCGACCTAGTTTATACAAATATACAATTATATTTATAAATAAGATCAATCAAATAAAAAAAAGCAACACTAAACCTAGAAATAAAAGTTTAAATCGTTAAGCGATTGTCTTTGACACGACAAGCTTGTTCGTTGCCTCATTGTATCTTACTCTCACCCTAAGTCGATATCCTCACGCTCTCATTATCATCATTCTATGCAGTCTACCCATCGCCTCATCGATCACAACATTAGCCTCATAATCGTTCACACTATTATTATTCATGAAAGTTATTATGCTTTTTAAAACATACAAACTTTAGACCTATCATTAGTATTTTTTCAAAGCAAATCAAGACCTATCAAATTTAACAAGTAGAGCTAAACGAGCTCAAATTCATCTTGACTCCACTCATTCACGTCCGCATTACACAAAATAAATATATAATATAATATAAGTTAGATTAGCAAAGTAGACTTTTGATCACACACTTATTGTGACATTCAAGGGGCAATTTCGTACTCTCACTCCTCATTATGTTAGGTTGCATCATATGAACAAATAATCTTTAGCCTAACCGGTTAAGATGAGGTATCCATGATATGTAAATAAGGAGATATTATAGGGTTAAGTTTCATTCTGAGTTAAAATGCTTAGAGTTGAGTCATGGGGTTTTCTCAGCAATGAGTTTCCTCCTGTGGGGGTTGGGGGTGCGGTCCCAGCTGAAAAATAAATATACGAACCCGATTGAAATAATACATATCTTTTGAAACAGGATCGTACATTTACCGTTCAAAAAAAGGTTACATCACATGAAAGAGATAAAAGCTACCGACTTTTGATCACAAACTTATGGTGACATTCAAGGGGGGCAATTTCGGTCTTTCACTCCTAATGTTAGGTAACATTACACATGAAAGATATAAAAGCTACCTACTCCTTTACCACCGCTTCACAACATCACCACCATATCATCTGCAACATCACCGTAATCAATGGCTGCTTTCCTCTCGGTTCTTCACGAAAAGCTTACATACTCCATACGATGAAATCGATCACGAGATCAAGAAGTTGCAGAAATCGTTATCTCAAATCGAAGATTTGCTTGCTGATGCTTCTCAGAAGGCGATAATCGATCGATCTGTTGAACGATGGTTGAATGATCTCCACCAGTTGGCTTACGACATCGACGACATACTCGACGATTTAGTAACCGAAGCTATCGATCGTGAGTTGATCGATGAGTCAGAAACACACACAGGCAAGGTACACAGCTCTCTAGATAGATTCTCGAAGAATTCGTTATGGATTAGGGGGATGAAGGAGAAGATGTGTGATATTAGCAACAAGTTACAAGTATTAATAGAGGAGAAAGGTGCTCTTGGTTTAATTGTGAAAGAGGAGGAATCTAGGTCAAAAAGTGTAATTTTTATGGTGATAGAGTCTAGAATTGTAGGACGGGAGGCGGAGAAAGAGGCGTTGGTTCATAAGTTATTGGGGGAGGAACCATGTGATCGGAGTTTTGACGTTGTTCCTATAGTTGGTATGGGTGGGATAGGTAAAACTACACCAGCTAGACTTTTGTATAATGAACAAAAAGTCAAGGATTATTTTGATCTCATGGCATGGGTATAGCTTTGGTATAAGTAAAGTTATTTTTGAATATGTGTCAAGAGAGATTAAGGAGTTTGAAGATTTGGAATTGCTTTTAGTATCTCTTAGAGATCACCTAAGGGGAAAAAGATTTCTTTTGGTGTTGGATGATGTATGGAGTGAAAGCTGTGAGGATTGGGAAACCTTAGTTGGTTCGTTTCATACGTGTGCTCCTGGAAGTAAAATCATCATGACAACACGAAAGGACGAGTTGCTTAAAAAGTTGGGTTACAATGATGTAAACCAACTACAAAGCTTGTCCCATGATGACGCTTTGTCTTTACTTGCTTTACATGCGTTGGGTGTAGATAACTTTGATATACATTTGTCACTCTATCCACATGTTGTAGGTATTGTAAACAAATGTGAGGGCTTACCTTTGGCTTTAAAAGCACTTGGGAGATTACTGAGTACAAAAAAAGATGAAGAAGAGTATTGGAAGGAAGTGTTAGATAATGAGATATGGATGTTATCAGTTGAAGATGAAATTGTCCCGACCCTTAGACTAAGCTACCATAATCTTTCGTCACATTTGAAACAATTGTTTGCAAACTGCTCCTTGTTCCCTAAGGATTATGTGTTTGATAAGGAGGAACTAGTCCAATTATGGATGGCAGAAAGGTTTTTGCTCTGGTCAACTCCAACTCCAAGTGATTTAACAGAATAACACGCTTGGGTCATGAATACTTTGATGAGTTGTTGTCAAGGTCATTTTTTCAACATGCGCCTGATAACGAATCATCGTTTATGATGCATGACATGATAAGTGATTTGGCTACATGTGTTGCAGACAAGTTTTTTCTAAGGTTGGAGAAGGATACAAGGATGGAGGCATTGGAGAAGTATTGTCATATGTCATTTCTTAGTGAGATATACGTAACGTACAAAAAGTTCGAACCAACTAACAGAGCTAAAAATTTAAGAACATTTTTGGCAACGTCTGTTGGGGCGGTAACAAGTTCACATTGTTTCTATTTTTCAAATAAGATTTTGGTTGATTTGTTTTTTGAGTTACCATTATTAAGGGTTATATGTTTAAGTGGTTTTACAATAAGTGACCTATCAGAGTCCATTGGTACTTTGAGTCATTTGAGGTATCTTAATTTATCACGAAGTAGAATCACACATTTACCGAAAAGTGTTTCCCGTCTCTATAATTTAGAGACGCTGATTTTATTTGGTTGTCATGGTTTATGTAAGTTGCCTGACAACTTAATAAAACTTAAAAGTCTTCGCCATCTTGAAGTTCGAGACACTTGGTGTTTGAACAAGATGCCACCAGGGATTGCTAACTTGAAAAGCCTACAAACCCTATCCAAGATCTTTATCGGAGGTAAAAGCAGATTTGAAATAACCAATCTTAAAAGCTTAAGTACTGCGTGGGAAAATTTCTATTGTTGGTTTAGAGAAAGTGCAAAATGCGATACAAGCACGGGAGGCAAACTTTTCACATAAGAGGTTTAGCGAGTTAGAGTTTGTATGGAGTGATGTGCCAAATGGTTCACGAAATGAAATGCTTGAAAAGGAGGTTCTAAATGAGCTGAAGCCTTGTAATGAATATCTAAAGCAACTTGAAGTTATTTCATATGGGGGTCTAGAGTTTCCAAATTGGGTTGGGGATTCTTCGTTTCTTCGATTGAATTATGTGTCAATACGTGGTTGTAGAAAATGTACATTTCTACCACCATTTGAGCGGCTGCCAACACTTAAGGAGTTGTATATTGGAGGTTTGGACAAGGTGGAAGTTGTAGGGTTGGAACTACTTGGGTCTGGTGTTGCATTCCCTCACTTGAAGTTCTAAGTTTCCAAAATATGGGTGGGTGGGTGAAATGGTCAACCAATAATGGAGGTGCTACTTGAAGCATTAACTCCACTAAATGTTCTATATATAGAAGAATGCAGCAGTGGTGTGTTGAGAAAGCTTGTTCAAGTAGCTTCATTAGTCACCAAGTTGGAAATATCATTCATTTCAGGGCTTAATGATGTGGTGTGGAGAGGGGTTTTAGACTATCTTGGGGCCGTTGAAGAATTAAGGGTAAGGTACTGTAATGAAATAAAATATTTGTGGGAATCAGAAGCAGCTCTAAGTAAGGTTCTTGTGAGATTAAAGAAATTGGAAGTGTCTGGTTGTGATAATTTGTAAGGATGGGAGAGAATGAGGGAGATAATTATGGGAGAAACTCACTAATATCTCTTAGGATGTTGAAAGTATCTTTTTGTAACAATATGGGGCGTTGTAGTTGACCATTTAACATTGAGACGTTGAGCGTTACATGTTGTAGTTCCATTGCAGCCATATCCTTACCATTAGGAGGGCAAAAGCTCAAGTCACTTGAAGTTAGTGGTTGTAATAAGCTATTGGAAAAGGAGTGGGGAGGAAAAAAGATAAACAACAGAAGCAACATGCCAATGCTTGAAAAAGTAACGATAACCGGTTGGCCAAATCTGAAATCAATTATTCAATTGAATTACTTGGTTCACCTCACGTCGTTGAGCATAGGAACTTGTGAAAGTCTGGAGTCATTCCCCGACAAAGAACTGTCCAGTTTGACATCGTTAATGAGTCTTGGAATAAGCAACTGTCCAAGTGTGGTTGCTTCTTTTCCTCGTGGGATTTGGCCCCCCAATTTGCGTTCCTTAGAAATAGGGAAGTTGAAGAAGCCCATCTCAGAGTGGGGTCCACAAAATTTTCCAACCTCACTTGTCCTATACTTATACGGTGACGATGGAGTGAGTAGTTGTAGTCAGTTTTCTCATCTTCTCCCTTCATCTCTTACTTCTCTTCACATATAAGAGTTTGAAAAACTAGAAGCATTTTCAACGGGTGTCCAACACCTCACCTCTCTCCGATATCTCTTTTTTGACGATTGCCCTGATCTCAATAAACTATCCCATACCCAACACCTCACTTCCCTCCAACATCTCTCCTTTGTCAATTGCCCAAACATAATGGAGTTACCACAAACGTTGTTGCCTTCACTTTTGAGTTTACAGATCGCTGAATGCCCAAATCTGAAAGAAAGATGCAGCAGAAGAGGCTGTTACTGGCCCCTCATCTCCCATTTCCCCTTTGTTGACTTGTATCCTCAGTTATGAAGCTAATATGAAGGTCTCTCTCTCCCCCTTAACTGATTTAACTTAACTGATTTATTTATTTTATTTTGAACATTCAGTTTCTTAAGTATGATTTCAATATCTGGTTGTTGACATGCTTACTGATCACTCTTTTTTGTGTGAATATGATGAGAATAAATGGTGAACTAAGATTGTTAGTATTATTCAGGTTATGAATATATATAAAACATGAATCACTTTGAATTATGATTGTACAAATATGACAGTGCCACTTGTTTGTCTGACGAATAAATTTATGCCAACAAATTTTTTTCCTGAGAAATATTAGTCTAATTTTAAACCCATTACAACATATTTAAAGTCAAATGGGTTAAGTGAATGGAATTTCAAATTAATAGATCGATTTCTAAGCATTGCTTTATAATTTGGTATGTATTTAAAAAAAGTTATTTCTGGTTTAAGTTTCAATTTTACATCATGTCTTGCTAATTAAATTCATATGGCTTGAATATGGTTTTGTTAATCCAATTCGACTTGCAATTAACATTATGTTAAGTAGCAACTCAAATCAGTAACGAGTCGAGTATATCAAGGCTACATGCACATCACTATAAATTTCCGATTACAAGCTATTCGGCTATTTTACATCAACAGTATTATGCTTTAACACCTACACTAACCTTGTTTTCTCGTACTGTTACGAATTAAGTTGGGATCTTGTTTGATTCAGTTTGTGTTTATTTGTCTTCCAGGAAAAACTTGTTAATGAAGTTAGTTAAGGTGCTCTTCTCATGAAAGGAAATCTTCGAGGGCTGAAGTGTTGTTGCTGTAAAGTGCAAGGATCAAAGTTGAATTTTTTCAATTTTTACATAAACAAGAGTTTTTGAGAGACAGGGACGGAAGATAGTATTTTTCACCTCTTCTTGTGTATCCACTGCATATTACAATTGTTATTCCCATGATTGTTGAGGATGATAATTATCTTTTTAGTATACATCTATTTGTTGGAGGTGATATCAGTATATGAGTTGTGAATTCTTTTATCTGTTTGAGAGTCTTTAGATGTTCTGTAGCGTGTTGTAGCATTGTATTAATCCTCCGGGTTTGATTTAATCTCAAGTATTTCATCCTGGAATCCACTCAGGCTTGTTTAGTTTTGTTTGTTCGGATTTGCGTATGGTTTGGTTAGTTCATATCTTTTTATGCACATTGTCTTCTATTCTTTGAATTTTTCTTATTTTAACTCTTCATCAAATAAATTTACAGGCTGTGGTAATCGCATGAATCATTTTAAGAGGACTTCAATGTGTCTACTCTTCTTTCAGTTACAGGCAAGTAAGTTCAGTAACCACACATGATTTTGGTAATTGTCTTCTCAAAATTCCATTTTTTAATCACTTGAACTGAGTTTTTTTCTTATCCATATTGTTCTTCATATTCATTTTAACTTTTCGTCTTTTGTTTTTACGATATTGGCAGCCTTTATACGAACTCTCCACGCATGAATGAAGTTGATGAATGAAAAGATTGAGAAGAATGTGTTTGTGTATTGATGATTTGTGCATATATAAATAATTACACTCAAAAAGTGCACATTGCAATATTGTGTACAAGATTTCTTTGTAGATGGCCTAGGATGTTGAAATGTTAAAAAGCAAGACACGTGAAAGAGAATCTATTGAAATGTTTTTGTATTTTTTGTAAAATATATTTTGTAACGGAATCACGCGTTGTAATATCTTTAATTTAAAAAATAAAAATTATGTAGTTTATTGAGTATGATTTATGTATTTATTATTTAACTGATTTTTTAATATTTCCTTTTTAAATTTGATAATTTTATGCGATTAACGATTACTTGTTAACTGAATAAGTAAATAACTATAGCCACTTACATGGGTTTGAAAAAACCGATTTGACTAATTTTGACTTGGTTTGGTTAATGCCCGCACTGGTTAAAAAAACTGAAATGTGCACCTCTAAACTTGGACCATGAAATGAATAATAACATGTCTGGTTCATGTTTGACGTGGTCCAGTCCAGTTTTAGGTGAGTTTGGTGACATTCGATTTAATTTTGAGTTTAATTTTGGAACAAACCATAACCAAAAGCATAACCAAACCCGATCAATAATGTATGTTTTCATAAAAAACAAAACTGAAACTAGTGTAACTCCTCAATTTGTGACATTTCTTCAAACATGCCTCATATTTCTTTGTGGAAATTGGAAAGTTCTAGCCTATTAGGGGAGTTCAAATTTCAAATAAGTCTCAAATTTCAAAATTTAATACAATTCCAAATTCATACATAGTTACTAATATAAATTCTTCCTTAATTTTAACTTACATAATTATTAATATAAATTCTTTCTTAATTTTAACTTTTATTGTTAATTTTAAAAACTATGTTTTTAACACATGCTATCTTTTTCAAGCCTATGTTTTTATTTAAATTCCTTGCAAGATAACACACAAAGCATGAAAATAATCTGTTGAGCGATTATTAGAATAATGTTTATCAATAAAATTTGTGTTTATAATATTTGGATAATTCTATAGAACAATTATCCAAACTAGTGATTACCCTTCAATTTTAAGCACCAAACTTGGGTTTATTGAATTTTAACCCCATATTTAACTTTCTTGAGAGTTAGGTTGAAGCATCAATTCGTCTTCTCTGTTGAAGATTCCAACGATAATGATGATGATGATGATGACAACGAATCGCACAATTTATCATCTTCATGCTTCTATCAGATGCAGTTTCAAAGGTAATTTCATCACAAACTCATTCCAGTTAAAACCCCCTTTTTCATCTTCACTCGAATTCAATCCTCACACCACATTATTAGCTTTTGTTCACTCCAATTCTGTTTCAAATAGCGATAGTTCTCGATTTAAATTCCCACAAGTTACCACCTTGGATGATGCTCTCAAGTTGTTCGATGAAATGATACAGAGAAGACCACTGCCATCTGTTGTTCAGTTTACTCAGCTGTTGAATGTTGTCACCAAAATGAAACATTTTTCTGCAACCCTTTATCTTTTTAAACATATGTGTGTCATTGGAGTTCCTGTTAATGAGTATTCTGTCAGTATTGCAATCAAGTGTTGTTGTCAGTTGTTTCGCACCAATGATGGTTTTGCACTCTTAGGTTGCTGCTTCAGGCGCGCAATCGTGCCGAATGTGTTCATATTTAGTACACTTTTAGATGGATTGATCCTAGAAGATAGGATTCTTGAGGCTGAGATATTGTTCAAGAAGCTCATCAGACAGAAACTTTGTGAGCCTAATGTAGTTATGTATAACACAATGATTAAAGGGCTTTGTAAGTTTGGAAACAATGTAATGGCCATTGGTTTGCTTAGGCTGATGGATGAAAGAGGTTGTAAGCCTAATGTTGTTGCATATAATACCATCATTGACAGTCTCTGCAAGGACAAAATGATAGATGATGCTTTCAATCTTTTCAAAGTGATGGTATTTGAAAGAGGTGTTTTACCGGATGTAATAACGTACAATTCTATAATTTGTGGCCTTTGTAACTTGGGTCGTTGGGGTGAGGTCTATAGGATGTTAAAAGAAATGGAGGATGAAGGGATCTCTCCTGATTTGCGAACCTTTAGCATATTAGTTGATGGGTATTGTAAGGAAGGTATGGTGGATGAAGCGGAGGCCATTATAGACATCATGGTTGAGAGAGGTGAGACTCCTAATATAGTGACATACAATATACTTATAGATGGTTACTGTATGAGTGGTGAAATGAGCAAAGCAAGGAAAATTTTTCAATCACTTTCTTCTAAAGGTATCATCCCTACTATTATTACTTATAGCATTTTATTGAATGGGTATTGCACGAATTTGAAAATTGAAGAGGCCGTGCGTATGTTTCAGGAGATGACAAGAAAAGGACTGAAACCCGATATAGTCACTTACAGCACTATGATACAAGGTTTATTTAGGGTTGGACGCTGTGGAGCTGCACGCAAACTCTTTGATGAGATGCGAGCACAAGGCCTGATTCCAAATGAATGCACTTACGCAATAATTTTAGACGGCCTTTGCAACAACCAACAAATAGAAGAGGCGCTCTCTTTGTTTCATTTGGTGGGTGATTGCAAGCTAAATTATAATATCATGGTGTACACAATCCTTATTGATGGTGCAACCAAATGTGGGAAGCTTGATATTGCAAGGGCTCTTTTCCATGAGCTTACTGTAAAAGGTTTACAACCTAATGTTCGGACATATACCGCCATGATTGGTGGCTTATGTCGAGAAGGTCTGCTAAAGGAAGCAAAACACTTGTTTCTTAATATGAAGGGAAGTGGCTGCCCGCCAAATAATGTTACTTACCGTGTTCTTCTCCAAGGATATCTTAAGAACCAAAATTTCAATGAAGTCGAAATGTTTTTACAGGAAATGAGTGGAAAAGGTTACTCACTCGATGCTTCAACTTTATCATTGTTAATAGATCAAATCGCAGCTGGCTCACTAAATAGAAGTATGCTTAAGTTGGTAGGTAGGCTTGTACCAAAAGAATCGATGGATGCTCCTGCATAGATAACAGTCCAGGATAGATTCTGAAATAGTGGACTTGGGTTTGAGCTATCGTTTTCATAAGCTTTTCTGGTTCTTAGAAACCATTGGTTGATTTTCATCCAGTCCATTAGCTCATGACACGTTTCACCCATCCAACTACATGCTATTCTATATCAAGATTGTGCTTTTAACATCTACGCTAACTGTGCTTTCCTTATATAGTTGAAAACATAGATTTATGTTGGTCCTTGTTCTATTCAGTTTATGTTTATTCATCTTTCCGAAGAAACTCGTTAAGGAAGTTAGTTGAGGTGCTCTTCTGGTGAAAGGAACTCCCAGAGGGCTGCAGTGTTGCTGCTGCAAAGTGCAAGGATCAAAGTTGAGAACTTTTAAAGGTTTCGTAGTGTGCTGCCCACCAAACAGTATTACTTACCGTCTTCTTCTCCAAGGATATCTTAAGAACCAACATTATGACGATGTGGAATTGTTTTAACAGGAAATGGGTGGAAGAGGTTACTCACTCGATGCTTCAACTGTATCGTTGTTAATAGATCAAATCGTAGCTGACTCACTAGATAAAAGTATGCTTAAGTTGGTTGGTAGGCTTGTGCCAAAAGAATTGATGTACACTCCTGCATAAATAACAGTCCAGGATAGAAGCTGAAATAGTGGATATTGGTTTGAGTTATCTGTGGAATAAAAAATTGAAGATTGTACCTACAAAACTGTGTCAAATTCCAGCTGCTCTTCATGTGTCTATCATTGGGCATTTTCTAATTTTATGCATATTGATGGTTACATGTTATTTTATAGATTTATATTTTTGCTTTTAGAGACATGTTACCTGTGAGTGACTGCCTCATGGACACCAACAGTCTCATGTAATTTTTGAAAATTTAGGATCAAAACATGAACATGGTAAGGTTACTTTGTCATGTTGCTAATATAATGTACACTTGGAATTCTAATAAAAATGTTAAAACTAGTAAGGAAATAATGTTATGATATATTTTCAATTTTCGTACAGATCGTACTCGTATATAAGATATCAAAACACAACCACGTTTTGCAGTCTAAAATTCTGTTGTTTTTTTGAAAACCAAACGAATGGTTGAAGCAGTATTTCCTATGGTTCATCAGTTTGAACAGTAGAGGGAGAAGGACTATCGTATTCATCCACCTTTTTATTGGTTCTTAATAACCGGTTGTTTATCAGTTTGAATAGTAAAGCGAGATGGCTATCCCTTTTATAAGCTTTTATCTGGTCCATTAGCTCATAACATGTTTCACCCTATCTAACTACGAGTTATTCTATATCATGCTTTAACATCTACGCTAACCTTGTTTACCTTGTATAGTAAAAATTGTTGGATTCCTCCTAATTTCCTTCAAAAATATAAAACCTCTTGTTCTCTAAATAAAGCAAGGAAAGACTTTTGACTTTTCAAATATTCCTCAAGCTGGCTTTGACTTTGTTGACTTTCTGGTCAAACTCAACTCTGACGTTAATATCATATTTAGTATCCACCCAAAAAATCACATCCCATTACATTATAAAAATTCAAAACTACACTCTCTAGTATTACTATATAGATAATAGAGAGAATTTTTTTTTGGACTTTTCAAATACTTCTCTAGCTGCTTATATGACTTTTGTTGACTTTCTGGTCAATGTCAACTCTGACTTTAATATCAAATCTAGTATTCACTTTGTTGCCCATGTAAGAAACCACAATCTATTCCCATTTAGGCCCTGTTTATTATGAATCACATCCTTTAACTTGTTCATGCCCACTTTTATTCCACCAACAACTATAATCATAAGTGAGCTCTTTAAAAACTTTTGGTTAGTTTGGTCAACTACTTTTTGCTAGTCACCCTATAATTATGATAAATGCATCATGCTTACTTGGCACAAAGCACACCATTAGAGTATACCTCTATCCAACTCTAATCATCAACTCAGTTTCTTGCTATGTTTTCCAACCTCAACTCTTCCCGAACCCTCGTCACCATTAATCTTGTGTAATCATGCACATCCTTCTTCTAATTGCATGTCTCATTCAGGTAGCAACATATCTCACGTTTTACAAATATCCTATCTTTATCACAGAGTAAACCGCTGCGTGTATCTTTAATTCTCTAGAAATTTTAATGATTTTTTCAGGTTTCCCATTGTCACTTTTAGATAATATGTTATTTTGATCATCTAAAAATATATTAGTAAAAAGTATGAAAATTTGAGATGCTACAACCTAGGTTTTTGCACTTTAGAGGGGACAGAAAAATAAATCACTTTTAGGTGTACACAAGAAAGACAAAGTGCAACATGACCCGTTACCAACAGTATACAATCCGAGTCTAACTCGTTTTTTTATACTATAAGGTTACAATCGGACACAACTACCATCAATGGTACACAAATCACTAACTGGCATCCAGAAAAAAGAAAATAACATCACAATCTGCATTGAGTAAACATATCAGTTCTATTACGTGGTGTTTTATCCAACACAATCTCATTTGCACATGCTGATCATAAAGAAATTGATGTGGTTTTCTGCTTGCTCCTTCTAACTCCTTATATTATCACATAAAGAAAACACAGGTTCCGTGACTGCTATGTATTTTGGCAGATCAGTAGAAATGTAGAATGCTTCCACATCACAACAGAGGCTGCATCATCAAATCAGCCATCAATGTAATCATGGTCAGATTCTTCATAGACCAACTTATAAATTATAAAAGAAAGATAAAAGATCAAACTAAAAGTTTTCATATTGTTATAGTAATAAGACGGTTGACAAGAAAAAAAATACGGTATGGACCGAAAGAAAGTGTGAGATGACAGAAGCTTCATTCGAAAATCAAATTGAAACAAAGGAGGTAACTGAACAATGTATGCTGAGGTTTAAAGAAAGTGAAGAGAATCATATAAACTCAAGAAAAATAGACTCTATAATCCAACACAAGACTTGAACATGCGAGTATGGAATCAGTTCTTACATTACAAGACGATGTTACATGTTCCTTTTTTTGTGCCATTTCTGAATTTGAGGCTTTGCGTATTTGTCTCTCGCTAAAACCAACTTCTTTTTCTCTTTTGAGATTGATCATGTCTAGAAAAAAAGTAAATATATGAAGAAAATCCAAATAAATCTCACAGTTCAACTTGAAGAAAGTAATATTATAATACGAAGATTGAGATGAATAAATACATTGAAAATTATTTAAAAGCAAAACAGAAGTAAAATTCAGCTCTTGATATGCACATATGCATTCTTAGTACAATATAAGTGCAAGAAACTTATTTGTAAGAGCGAGTAGATGATTGTCGGGTCCCCTTTCTGTGAACGGGTAACAAGTTAAACCTTTTATGCTAAGATCCTAAATTTCATACTATGTTTTGTTATATGCAACTCCTCTGTAATGAGCTGATACATCATTAAAAATGGGTAAGAAGTTACCTTTTATGAGCCAAAATCAACTTCAAATTCTACTGATGTGCGCAAGTGTTTGGTTTCAGGCAACAGGAAATTTGAGATATTATGTTACTTTTTTCTGATATTTACCCAAAAGTAATCTTACAACTTTAAACATTTTTGTACAAGATTTATTTTCATACAAATTTACAAATAAGTTAGAGTATTATTCATCAGACGACATAAACAGTTTAGTTGCATTTTTCATGTACAACTCATAGTGCTGTTTCTATTATACTATTTTCACCATCATATTCATTCACAGAAAAAGAAGAATAATCTGCAAGCATGTCAAACAACCGGTCTAAATTATTTATTTGAAAGAAAGCAAAATAAATCAGTTATTAGGGGAGAAAGAAAGAGAGAGAGACCTTAGTATTAGTAGACGGGGGATATGCGAGATGAGGGGCCAGTAAACACCTCTTTTACTGCATCTTTTTCTCAATTTTCGGCAATTCTTGATTCTTAAACTCAAGACTGAAGGCAATAAAACTTCAGGTAGATCCATCATGTTTGGGCAATCATCAACCCCTAAATGTTGGAGGGAGGTGAGGTGTTGGAGTCCCGTTGAAAATGATTTTAATTTCCCAAATGCAATTATTTCAAGGCGAGTAATAGATGAAGGAAGAAGATGATAAAATTGACTAGAACTACGCACTCCATCGTCACCATGCAAGTATAGTTCAGCAACTGAGGTTGGAAACGTTTGTTGGCCCTACTCTAAGATTGATTTCTTTAATTTCCCTATTGTTAGGGAATACAATTTGGGAGGCCAAACTCCATGGGGAAAACTAACATCCATACTTGGACAATTTGTTATATGAAGATACTTTAACAAGGTCAAATTTGACAATTCATTGTGAGGAAATGACTGCAGAATTTCACAGTTTATTATTTTCAATGTTGTGAGATGATCCAAATAATACAGTTCAGTTATTGATTTCAAATTTGGCCAATCACATATATCTATAACTTCAAGCATCCTTCTTGCGTCCTTGCTGATCTTTTGTCCTCCCCACTCCCTTTCCACTAGTTTCTTACAACCACTAACGTAAAGCGTCTTGAGTTTTTGCTCTCGTGCTGGTAAGGAGACAACTGTCATCGAATTACAACTGTATACAATCAATCTCTCAATGCTAACAGGACAACTGCAATGCTTCATATTATCACAATGAGATACATCCAACATTGTAAGAGATTCTAGAAGGTTGCTCCTACAACTATCCTCCTCTTTCTCTCCTAAACTGATCAAATTATTACAACTACTTACTTTCAATTTCCTTAAATTCATAAAAACCTTACTTGCAACTGCTTCGGATTTCCACAAGTATCTTATTTCATCACAACCCATGATGCTTAATTCTTCAACTGCCCTAAGATACTCTATAACACCTCTCCACACCACATCGTTAAGCCCTGAAATACGATCTATATCCAACTTGGTGATTGATGAAGCTACTTGAACCAAGCTTCTCAACACACCACTATCACATCCACTTGTTTCGAGAACATTCAATGAAGGTAGTGATTCAATTGATACCTCAACCAATTTAGGACAATCTCTTATATAAAGTTGTCGCAAGCATGGAAACACATCCCCATCAATGGTTGACCATTTCCCCCACCCTGGCATATCTACAAAACTTAAACTTTCAAGCGAAGGGAATTTAAGACCGTTCCCAAGTAACTCTGTACTCACAACTGTCACCCTATCTAAGCCTTCAATAAACAACTCCTTAAGTGATGATAATTGCCCAAGTGGTGGTAGCGATGGACATTTTTTGCAACCATGTATTGACACGTGCTTCAAGCGAATAAATGAGGGGTCCCCAACCCAGTTTGGAAACTCTAATCCCCCGTATGACCCAATTTTAAGTTGCATTAATTTCTCATTACAAGGCTTCAACTCATTCAAGACCTCCTTTTCAAGCGTTTCGCTTCGAGAACCATCCCACTCATCACTCCATACAACCTCTAACTCACTAAGCCTCTTTTGTGAGAAATCCGCCTCCCGTGCAGTTGTTGCATTTTGCACTTTGTCCAAACCCATAATGGAAACTTTCCCACATAGGTTCTTGAACTCTTTAAGTTTGGATACTTCAAATATGCTTTTACCTCCAATAATGATTTTGGAGAGAGTTTGTAGGCTTTTCAGCTCATCAATCCCTAAGGGCATTCGATCCAAAAGCGGGGTGTCTCTAATGTCAAGATGCCGCAAGTTCGTAAGCTTTAAGAAGTTGTTCGGCAACTTAGCTAAAAAACGACAACCATATACGATTAATGTTTGTAAGTTGTAGAGATTGCAGACATTTTTCGGTAAATGGGTGATTGTAGTTCGAGATAGATTAAGATACCTCAGGTGCCTCAAAGTACCAATGGACTCTGGGACCTCACTGATTTCAAAATTACTCAATTTTAGAACCCTTAACAATGGTAACTCATGAAGTAAGTCAGCTAGAACCTTATTTGATAAGTAACAACATTGCCAACTTTCAATCTCTGCTACAGATGTTGCCAAGAATGTTCTCAAATTGTTAGCTCCGTTGATTGTCTCAAACTTCTTGGAAGTTACATATTCCTCACGAACAAATGACATATGACGGTACTTTTCTAACAGTTCCTTTCCAATGTTCTTTTTTTTAATGTCTAACTTTACAAAAAACTCACTAGCAACAAGCTTCGCCAAGTCATTCATCATGTCATGCATAACAAATAATGATTCGTTATTAGGTGCATGCTGAAAAAATGACCTTGACAACAACTCATCAAAGTATTCATATCCCATGCTTTCTTCTGTTTCATTGCTAGGAGGCGTCTGGTGCAAAAACCCTTCAGCCATCCATAATAGAACCAATTCTTCTTTGTCAAACACGTATTTCTTGGGGAATAAGGAGCAATATGCAAACAATTGTTTCAAACGTGCGGGAAGATCATGGTAGCTTAGTTGAAGGGCTTGGACGATGTTGTGTTCAACCGGTAAATTCCATATCTCACTATCTAGTACTTTCTTCCAATACTCCTTTTCATCTTTTTTCGTACTCAATAGTGTTCCAAGTGCCTTTAAAGCCAAAGGTAAGCCATCACATTTGTTTGCTATACCTTCCGCATATGGTTTGAGTGGTAAATGTGAATCAAAGTTATCTACACCTAATGCATGCAAAGCAATTAAAGACATAGCATCTTCATGTGACAAGCTCTGTAGCTGCTTTAGATGATTGCAACATAACATTCTGAGCAAGCGATCCTTCCGTGTTGTCATGATGATTTTACTCCCAGGTGCACATACATGAAACGGACCAACCAACGTATCCCAATCCTCAAGACTATCACTCCATACATCATCTAGCACCAACAAAAATCTTCTCCCCCTTAAGTGATCTTGAAGAGCTTCGTGCAGCAGATTTAAATCTGCAAAATCCTTGTTTTCCTTTGTCACGGATTGAAAGATTACTTTGCTTATAGCAAAGCTATCAAAATCACCTGAAACACCAACCCATACCTTGTATTCGAAGTGATCCTCTACTTGCTTTTCATCATACAAAAGCTTAGCTAGTGTAGTTTTACCGACCCCAGCCATACCAACTATGGGAACAACGCTGAAGTTTTGACCATATGATTCACTCGCCAATAACTTTTGCAGCAATTCTTCTTTCTCATCTCCCCGTCCAACAATCTTAGACGCATCGAAGAAAGATGTTTGTGGCTTTCTTTTTTTATCTTTCGAGCTGGGTTCCCCTACCACTTGTAAACCAAGAGCAACTCTTGCTGCAACTAGTTGTTCTAATCTGTTTCTAAGATCATCCAACTTGTCACGAAAACTAATATTCTGTGGGATTTTTTTGCAGCATCTTGGAATTAGCTTTCCAACCTTGCTGGTGATGATGGCTTCTGACTGGTGCATATTATCTGTTGCCAAAGCATCCAGCACGTCATCTATGTCGTACGCCAAATGTTGAACATCATTGAGCCACAGTTTCACAGATGGATTGCTTATCTCAATCTGAGAAGCATGAGTAAGCAGACCTTGAATCAGCGTCAACGATCTCTGCCAATCGTTGATCTCGGCATCCATTCCCATGTAGCTGGCAATCTTTTTTACAGCAGCAGAGGCCACCTTCTCAATGATCACAGGTAGAATGATAGAAAGCACAAGTTCAGCCATTGAAATGAATCAATGATTATGGTGGTCAGATTGCAGATAAAACTGGTGATGTTGTTAAACAATTGTTTGTTGATACTTGATAGTGGTTTAATTCAATCAGAGTTATGATTAATGTTTCAATTATGGATCAATCATCGTCCCTACCTGCCAGCCAATATAGATTTTAATAAATCCACTTGTTTTTTATTATAATTATTTTTGTCTTGAAATGAAAAGTTGATAACCCAATAAAGTTTAATTGTTCTTTCGGTTTGCTTAAAAAATATAATTGCTTTTATTCAGATTTGAACTTCTTAAATTTTCTTTTGAATGTTGTACGCGCACCTTGTTAAGTAAAAGTCATGTTTTAAACTTGAGGGACTAGTTATGACAATAGTTGATAGTTGTCTGTTAGTATAAGAGTTTTTCGTTTTCTTGTAATCGGTAGTTAGAGAGAGTGTGGGGATTCCGATCAGTTGGTTGTAGTTCATTGTTGTTGTTCATAGTTGTTCTTGATTCTT
>BJCM01072605.1:0-17648 GCA_018326385.1 Flaveria bidentis | reverse complement strand
AGCTCTTTCGAGCGAGCTTTTTGCGAGCTATTTCCGAGCGAGCTGCGAGCGAGCCGCGAGCTATTTGAACAGTCCTAGTTCTCCCAGATGGTAGAAGCAATGAGGCTATACCAGATGCTGCCACTTCTAGCACAATTTTGCATGCTGACCGTAGCGCACATATGATAGTTCTCCAAAGATACATTTTTCCCGTTCCCCCATGACCGTACAAAAAAAGCAAATTTTTTTGTGCAACCGCTTCCATAACAGATTCATATATAGCAAGTTGTTGTGCGTGAAGAGCATTCTTTAGAACCTCATGTTCTTCGGCTAATTTTTGCACATCATAGTTTTTTTCTTCCATCAAAAGACGATTGTTTAGGCTTGATGTGAATTCAGCGCGAGGCATAGACAACCCAAAATGACACAACGAAGAAGAGCTAGCTTGCATTAAGAAGGAGTTCAATCTCAAATAAAACATATTGTTCGAGGTCATCATCATTAACATGAAGAGGCTGCACCCCGGTTGTCCTTTCAATGGCTAAAGGCACATCTTCACTCATGGTCCGCCAATGCTTTCCCCATAGAGTTGTTGGATTAGACACCTCACAAAACAACAACATATGTGCAAACAATGCACGCAATTCCTTTGAGGTTGCCCATGTCGATGCCTCACTTAAGGCATACGACCATTCGTCGTCATCGTTTAGAAGCCCTAATTTGTTACAGGCTGCACAATATGTTGGTAGCAATTCGCCTTCAACAGTTCGTATGTCCTAAAACGATGTACAACCGATTTGATGAGCCAACAACATTCGTAGAAAAAATGTCTCACCACAAGAAGGGTGTATATAGATAAGTCTACCAATAGCAGGAGACCTATTTAGAGCTCTACGTATCCAACACCTTCCTGTAGGATCCCATCTATACTCCAAAATGTAGTCAATATAGCGTAGATGTTTGCCTTCCACATCGTTTTTGTTGTTGCGCAACCACTCCGTCAATGTTGTACGTTTAGCTGCAAAGTTATTTGCAACATCCTCCAATCTTCTAGAATCTTTAAATGTAACATACTGCATGTTTTCTAAATGCACTGCAAGCACTTGAACTGATGGCTTTCTATTGTGAATTGGAAACTCAAAGATCCTCCATGCTGCCTCATGAGGACATATATACCGACCGTCAACAAAATCCTTAACCTCGTTATGCAAAGTAGCACAGGGTTGTGTCGTGTCGAATTTTTTTTTCTTTTGGCGCAATCGTAAATCGTATTCGATCAGCACCTTTTGAAATGTACTTGATTACCATATTCCATCCGCAGTACTCGACATTTATGTGTGCAGAGAAACGCAACAAAAGATCCTTGTTGTATGGAACAACCATGGAATCATCCATAGTTGTGCCATTTTTCATTACAGAGAACCTATTTGGTATTCTTCTATAGTGAACATACCCATTTCTATCGAAGCTCGTCGTATGCTCATAAGACTTTGGAAAGTGTTTAGCACAAGCCAAATTCTGCATACAAGGTGCATTAGGTTTTACAAGGCCACAAGGACCATGCAACATGAATTCACCAACTATTTTATGAAGAGCATGCTCTAACATAGGATCAGGGATTTGAGCGGATATGTAGGCGTCAACTTCTTCTGGAGTTTTTATCCTATATGAAATTTTCACCCAACGTAGCGTATGACAATGTGGAAGGCCTTTTTTCTGGAATTCTATAGTGTATAAATCTACCCCAATGAAATCAAAAGATATGTTAAATAATTTGGAAGGAACATAAGAGCTTAAAATAAGATGGAAAGCAATCATATTTTGAGGTAAACCTAGGCACCTGCGGCTACTTCCCCAAAAGGTTGGCCTGATCTTAGGAATTTCATGAACGCCTCAACCTTCAGCTGAAACACCCTTGCAATGATATCGGGTAGGTCTACTGTGGGATTTTCGGCAACAAACCTTGTAATTAATGGCCACTTTACATTACATGTAAACGTTATAAAATACTGTGGATTTCCGTGGACATGGCATATCGCCAATGCATCTTGGTAATGTTTGTACATGTATCGTGGGCCACCGGTGAAAGACGAAAGAAGGATCGTTCGCTTACCTATGTCATGAGCATCTGAATCTTCGCGTGCGACTGCATCATGAATACCTTGCATATACTCGCCTCTAAGAAGATATTGGTGTGCAAGGATATAGTCTAGTCTGTTTTGTTCAATAGAAACGTACGCATCGACTAAGAACTGCTGAAACAGACGACCACCTCGAAGCAAGTGAGTGTATTTATTTAACCGATCATGAAGCAAGTAGCTATAATACATGCTCATGGTAAGTTTTTTTCTTTCTCTTGAATTAGATCTGACCAAATGTAGAGCAGGAGACCAACCATCCTCACCGAATACAAAGAATAAAGGATATTGCAAAGACATATACGGAGGATGTAATTTACTAACTCTATGTGCCACACCATCTTTCATACGAATAACTATGTCGAAATTACTTGGCATAGGCTCAGCTCCATACACAATACAACCACTCGTCCCAACAGCAGGTGTCTCATACGTCTTTTCATGCGAGTTGCTGTATAATTGTATCCTAAATTCATGAACATCACCGGAATCACAAAGATCCCTGGCTATGCGAAAGAGTTTAACCAACTCGTTAATGTCATCTAATATGGACATCAAAAGGCTAACGATTTCTTTATCAAGAGATGACACACCGTGATTCCCAAAGCAATGAAGCCTATTGGAAACCTTATTCTCGGTATCATAGACATACATTTGAAGAAACCTAGGTGGTTGACAAGAAGAAGGGCAAAAGGAGCCAATATGATGGCACACCTGACCACTAATTTTAAACACATAAGGTCCAGGTTTTAGATTAATCGATTCATCAATAGACGCCCCAAATGAAGTCATTGCGAACATTGAATTGTACGCACAAATGTTATTCCGGAAATCATCGCGCTTAAAAAGGCGTTTAAGAGAATCTGGAGGGGTACTTGGATGACACAACTTAACCCGACCAAGCTTACAACATCAACTGTATTTTGGTCCATGAGTGAGTGGAAAAGACTTCAGGCGCTCGTCATACCAAAACCGCGCATCACAATGCTCACAAACGTAAGTACAGTTGCCAACGTCCATGTATAAGGAAGAGAAAACAAATGCAGGAGTCAGGTGCACTAGAGGTGTGAAAGAATGTGAAGAAAAAGCAGAAGTTGACGTTGATGGAAGATAAGAACCCGTCGCACGTTCATTCCTATTGCGAAGCGACAAACGTTTACATGACAACATCCCTGCAGACGAAGGTTGTATGTCTGAAGGAGCCGAAGGATGACCCCTTTTCTTATTTGTACCCAAACCATCCATGAACATAATAAAAACAACTACTCATATTGAGACGACACATATCAAAAAAAAGAAAGCAACATGACAGCCCTAACACACCATAAAGCAACAAACAGTCATACTTTCCAACCTAATTTTCCACATAAAAGAAAGCAATAAACTAAACTATGACTTTGTATTTAAATGATAACTTTGTAATTAAAAAAAAAAGCTAAGAAATGAACTATAACTATATGAAAGCCCAAAAAGCAAATTTATTTTTAAATCTACAAGCTGTGGGAAAACCCAATAAAGATGAAAAAACATGCATAGAACATATAAACACAAACACCATACATCATAGCACAAGCACACATGTTAAAAAATAATGTAACAGGGAAAAGTTGAGAATTTAGCGTACCTTAACAGCAAACAATCCAAACAGCCTACCTGCAATGCAAAATGCACAAAGGAAAAAAGATTAAAAAATTAGGCCACCTTAAGATTATTAATTGACCTGTCATATAAGTTAGCATAACATACGAACAAAAATAAATGTATGGCATAAACACCAAAAAAAAATCACAATAAAAACACAGAATTTTTGAAAAAGGTTATAAGAAATAAGCAAATCAAAGTACACCCAAACCACAAAATCAGACGTGGTACCGAAACAGCATACTAGTATGTCTTCCAACGTATCATACATTGATGCAACAATGGGTCGCTTTGAGTGGTGTTAGTAGCACTTTTAAAATTCACATTCTACACAGTAGCATTGATACAAATCAAGCTGTCAATGCCATGAGAACTTTGAAGTTTCACAAGTTTAGTTATATGTTCATGTTTATGTACCAGTGGGGTGCTTGAAAATGCATTTTTAAACTAACGATTACGAACTAAAGTCGTAAATGTCATATTGTAATATGGTATGGGCAAGCATATTATTATTATGACAGGTAGTTAATTAGGGGTGACACTTTTGAGGATAAAAGTAAGCTGGCAAAAAACAAAGCAGTTAGGGTTCAGGGTAAATGGGTTAACAGGGCAAATAAACGGGTCAAAACTTTTTTAAAAGGGTTGATTGTATATAGTAAAAGAAATCCACCCGGACACCTCTTCTTTTAACACAAGGTTAAGAACCCAAACCATCATTTTGTAAACAAATTATAAACCTGTGATTTATATGATAACCTTCTTTTAAGACAGGGTTAAAAAACACCCATGGTATATGAAACAATCAAAGAGTAATATCGTTTTGAAATTCCACACATAACACATATCCAATCAGAATGGAAAAGCATGCGGGGCACACATAAAAACACAAACAAATACATTACAGCACAACCACATATATTAAACAACAATGTAAAAGGCTAAAGCAGGGAATTTACCTTACTTTAGCATCAAACAACACCAGTAGCTGACCTGCAATGCAAAGTGCACCAAGAAAAAGAAATTAAAAAGATTAAGTTAACAACATAAGACGATAAAGCCAAATCTACAAGGCGAAAGGCGTTGTTGAAACAAAAACATAGAAATGCAAATGAGCTGGTGATCTACAAAAAGGTTGCACTTATGATAAAAAACAAACAACAATGAAATAATGGTGTATAAAAGGACTCCAAAACCTTGGTGTTCGATTAGGTTGTTCAACAAATTATAGTGATCATAAAAAACAAATTAACCAAATTCTTCTTTTTCTCTGTTTTTGGGGCAATTTAAAAGGGAAGTTCTTTTAGGAGAAGAAGGTCTAGGGCAAACAGAACTCAAAAGATAAGTTATTTTAGGAGAAGAATGTTTGAAGAATGTTTCAAGAAACCTATAGAGAAATGCAAAAGGGAACATAATCAGATGTATTAGAGAAATACAAATGGGAAGATGATGAGACGGGAATACTTACTATGTGTGAAGATGATGAACAAACACATAATCCTGTGAACCCCAAATAAGTAACCATATCACGAACAGAGAGTCAGAGACACCATCAGATCTTGCGTGTTATGGTGTTGAAAGGGTTTACCCTGACTCTGAAGCACAGGTATGGTGAAGAAGGCTCTAAAGCACAGGTATGGTGAAGAAAGCTCTGAAGCACAGATATGGTGAAGAAGGCTCTGAAGCACAGGCATGGTGAAGGCTCTGAAGCACAAGTATGGTGAAAAAGGCTCTGAAGCACATATATGATGAAGAAGACGTGCTTGTGGCAGAGGACATCTCCACCTTGTACATTATGCAAAGAGGATAGTAAATTACTATTAACGTAAGTTTCAAATGTAAATAGTTATAGAATATTTCTCCAATTTTTAATAAGGATTGAGCATAGATCCCATGTTATATGTATTAATTTTGTTTTCGATGGAACATACCGGTGTGCCTCAATATAAATATATATATATATGTATGTATGTAATGCTGTGTTTACTCATCGACTAATTATTTAGCTGACCTGCTACTTTTTCACATGATTTCAGGATATGCGGGTTAGTGGACTACTTCATGCTCACCATAAGACTTGGACCTAGAATTTATAAAATCAATTAGAAGTTTGTTTTGAGTTATTATTTTATTGTAATAGATATTTTGATTAGTTATTTCAACAAATAGTGCAATTAATAATATTTCAACTTATTTACTACAATATGATATGAACAATCAGTTCATATTTATCTGACTCAATGATTCCATCATCGGTTGGGATGTAACATGTTTCCACTAACTAGTTTATCATATGTGTAATGAGTTCAAAGACACAAAAATATTCAACAGGAAATGAAGGTTTAGAATTCTGTAATCTGTGTTCAAAACCAAAAGTGCAACCACATTTTAAAACTTCTATACATGAATTTTAGCTATTTATGTTTTGTATTCAAAGGTTCTGGTTGCTTCTAATATCTGTAGTACTTATGTGAGGTTTGGAAATTGTAGCATGGTTAATCGTGTTAGGATTTGTGATTTGACATGAATCTGCTTTGATTTTGAGTTGTTTCGTTAAGATTATTTAAGAAGGCATTAGGTACCAACATCTCATCATTCTTTAAATAAAGCATTATTTTTCTACTTGCTTATACACACACATTGATTGAAACTTGCAATAAAACACCATTTTCATGTTTAGTTTGTTGTATTCATATTTTTTTGTCTTTTACCATTTAACTCATGAACACAAGAAACATGAAGAGATGATCCAATAGTCAAAATAAACTAGGTAATTGAGGTAGGTGCTTTTATCATGATATTATTTATCTTTACTACTATATAAAACAAAAACGATGGGTAATGTTAGAAATTCATTTGTTTTTGTAACACATGCTCTTTTAGTTCTCCTCTCCTCCGCCTCCAAAGTCCAATCACCTGAATTGGCCCGATCGGTCTCTTACCCTCCACCTTCAGTATTGATAACTGAAACCGTTCAGATGCTTGAAGCCACCGGTATTGAAGGCAACCTACGATGACACTGAAGGGCCTTAACTGGTACTCAAACCTTCTCTGAATCGCTTCAAAATTCATCACCAGACAACCTGCGAATCTTAGTTGTTGCTACATAAACAAAATCAACAGCAACAACAAATAATCCCGCTACAACATAGTTACAAGAATAGCAAGGTTGCTGCTCTTCACAATGTAGAATCAACGGTTTATAGTCGGCACCATTCTTACACCATTGGTGACCATGGTTTTTCAGAATGTGAAAAGGTTACCTTATTACCTCCCATTGACAATCGAATTTGATTTTCTTTTCAACTTATCATTAATACTATGGCTTCCACATAAACGTTTTAATGCGCTAACCCTTCTATAAGTCATTACATTCTTTAAGTTGGATCATTATTGATGTAATAGAATTTTTGTATTCACATGTTGAGAATCTACAAGTTTACCACTTAGATTATGAATGTTGGTAAGTACTAGCAGTGTAATTAAGAAGACATGTTGCAACATCATTGATGAAACATCACCAAGCGATTAAAAGGAACATAATGCGGTACACATGTCTCACTTGCAAATTATAGCTATACTTTCATGGAGGTAATTTACTTGGGTAAATTGAAAGTCCAACCTTTTTGAATTGGATTTGAAGTATAACTTGTTTGAAAATTAGATTATTTTGTTGCACGTAGTACCATATGTAAATTTGGTTATACATTAATTTTGGTTTTATATATTACTACGAGATTTTAATGTTTACTTGATGATAACAAAGCCATTTTATGCCATATTGCAAGATTGTTGCTCGACTATTCAAGCTCATATTGTTGCTAACTATAAGGTTAACAACTTTGAAGAACCAAACATATGGATGGAGAGTGAAGATGATATAGTATACTTAGAAACAAGTTGGTCATGCATCCTTCGAAATAAGAACCGTATAAGTGTTAATTTAAAATAGTTATCTTTAATACTGTGATTATTTTACTTTTTCATAGTTATTTTTTGAATTTTTTTATGTGTTAGAAATCTATAATAACTTGTTGTTCATCTTAGGATTTATTTACACAGGCTAAAAAATGGGTACATGAACTTTAAAAACAAGATGAGCAAATATAATGGTTTTATAGTAGAACATTTAAATATTTTAGAAAGTCTAAAATCATCAAATAACCTTTAATGTGTGGCTGGGCGTAGGGTATCCCAACCTTAACATGAAAGACGTCACACCCGCAACAACTTGTGGGGATCCTGCTTGTATACATATATAGATATATTAAATGTAAACTATTTACGTTTTAACCCCCGTAGTTTCGTTTAGTTCCTTTTAATTATTAATGTTTAATAATTAATATGTAATTAATCTTTAATTATATTTAAACCTTTATGGCTTTACTAATTAACCTTTAATTAGGAAAAAAAACAATTAAACTATTACATAAAACATTTGATTATTTAACGATTAACTAATAAACGTTTAATCCCCATTTAGTTATTAATTTCTCCAAATAATTAATCACCACTGATTAAATCATAATTCGTGATTCATAGATTGAAACTATTGCAGCTTATTACTTGTTCTTTCCCGGTGTGTAACTTTTTGAATCATACCTCGATGATAACGTTAAATTAATCAATAACAAGATGTTTAATGTCCCACAATAACTCTATCACATGTGTATTCATTTAATATGTTAAACCCACAAGACAATTATTTAATGTCACAACTCCAAAACATCATTTAAAAGCACGACTATGCATAAAAAACCTTTCGGTTCATTTTTACTCGAATTCTCAAAACTTGAACATAAAGCAAAAAAGCACAAGCGATGAAGTTTATTATTATCATGGTCTTTGCTCTTTTACTAGTTATCACAACATCAACAGATTTACAAACAGGTGAATACATACGAAATTTTTTTTATAGATATATTGCGTTTAATAATTAAATTTTATGTGTTTAATTACTTTTACATTTATGAATTCTAAAATACTATTATTGTTTTAGTTAGATGCTGACATTAATACTAAAGATGGTGAAAACCAGATGAAGATAAATCTCCCCATATGTGGTGATTATATTTTGTGGCCTCGCGCTAATTGTGACAATGCACAATGCGATAAGTCGTGTAGAAATTCGCATGGGAAGCACTCTTGGGCACATTGTATGAATGCATCTTTGTGTCACTGTCAATGGTTTTGTAGTTAAAAGTTGTTATATGTTCATGTAACTCCAAACATTACAAAATGAAGCGAATAAAATCAAAGTTTTTAGATCATTTTTATCACCGTTGATCCGGCCACGAGTGGCACATGCTCATCAACGTTGACGAGCATCGGTTTCTCTTTCCCTCTCACAAAGCCTCCCTCATGGGCACATCCTTATAAGACGATTTCCTCACCTCTTTCTATTTTTATCACATTACATCAAGGGCATCGTTAGAGATGAACTTATGAATTTAAATAGCATCTGTATTTTTAGTGCATAAATATGAAACATGCGAATAACTAATTATTAAAAATGGCATATCTCTTATGTTAATTAATCCTTAATTGACATAGATTAGATACATATTTTATTTAGTGCCTTGTAATTGTTATAACTTTGTCATAAATAAAAAGAAGCTATGTGATGTAAATAACTTTTTGTGAAGAATGACATAGATCTTAACATAAAGTAAATATAGGTTTAGGTGTAAACATAAACTTGTTTTTTCATTAAATCATAAAGCAAACGGTGTAAATTAAAATAGACTAAGTGATTTACGATTGCTACATAAACTAAAAATAATTAAACAAACATAAACTTATATATAAATTAATAGAAATTTAAATTAGAGGAATGAAACAAGACGAAAGAAAATCAAAGTTACTTAATGCGAAGATATATGTCAATGCTAGAAGTAAATGAAAATGCGATAAATAATGCATTCAATAGCATTAATGGCAATAAATATTTCATTTCATAGAACTTGTAATAGAATGTGTAGAAACTAAATCCAACTAATATTAGGCACCTAAAGAGAGTGGGTGTAAAGTCGTTCATATAACAATGTTATAACACGTCAGCTACTATCAACACCGGATAGTTGTTGCACCATCGTCACTGACTACTAAAACAAAAAAAACTCGTATTAGAAAACAAATAAAAAATAATAATAAAACCGAACGGAAGTAAACGTCAAAATGTTGAACCACGCATTTGAAACGTAAAATATTAAAAACAAAAACTAAGTCGATTTAGGACCAGCGTGCTGCGATGGGGCCTTTAAACGAGAAAAAATAGGTGTAATAGCGTTGAAACACACGCACACATTATGACGTTGCATTTTTTAAAATTTAGACCGACATGTAAAATGAAAATTTTGTGAAAGATGAAAAGTATAAAAACCAAAGTTGAAAGTAAAATTTTATAAAATTTAAATTGTAAAAAATGTAAAAGTATTGAGTTAATTTAAAAAAAAACAAAAAAAAAACACACACACACCTTACCATTTTTAAATGTAAGTAACTAGAACTGTAACTCACCGTAAATAAATTAGAAATCAAGTTCTTGTATATACATTATTCTATATTGTATACGTATATTTTTGCTAATTATGCTTAATGCATGAGTTTAGGGCCGGCTTAATGTTTTTGGAGGCCCCAAGCAAACTAAAAAGCCGGTGCCTCTTCAAAAAAACTACTTGATAAATTTATTTATTTGTTATACGGGTTAGGAACCGATAATATGAAACTAAATATCGTAATAAAAGAGGAGTCAGGGTTGCCCAAAAAAGCCTAAATCACATATGAACAAAATATCTTAAATAGTTAACTCAAAGAGGAGTCTAAATCGCATATAATTATTTCAAACAATAATCATCAAAAAGTCTATGGAAGCCTAAATCAAGGATGAACAAAATGCCCCATCAAAGAAATTTTATAAAATTTCTAAAGGCTAATTCAAAGAATAATTATGCGTATCAATTATTTAAACACCCAAGTATAATGTTAAAACACCTCATTAAAAATAACATAATATTTTAGTTTAACAAAACATTATCATGTTAACGTAATAAGTAAATCACAAATTAATCAGTAAAAATCAGTAATCTAAAAAACAAGATCAATAAACAATAAATTCACAAATTAGTAGCCTAGCATAATCACTAAAACACAATAAGCCCAAACAATTTACACTTTAACAAAAATCAATAAATTAAAAACAGAATTCATAAAATCAAGTAACAACTAAATGTTAATAAAAGAATCAGCTCTTGTAACTGTAAAATGATATCAACATTGAGTCATAAACTCACTAAGTATGAAATCAAATAACAGTAGAATAAAAACGGATAAAAGTCGAACAATAAAGGGAAGAGTTACGTTAATAAGATGAGGATTTAAGCAGCCTTGATAAGTTGAAAGTTCGATCACTTGAACAAAACCACTTGCGGTCGACAAAGATGAAAGAACAATTCACAAAATCAAGTATCAAATAGCTTTCTTTTGTTTATGATTAGTATTTGTGAACATCAACACTAAACAATCAACAAAGATGAAAGAAAAGTTGAAGATCTGAAGCATTGAATAAAACCAAAGATTCGAAAATTGAACTGATGTTGTGCATTAATGGAACTAATGTCGTGTGGTAGTGCAATGTGAACAACTTGAAACAATCATTTCGATTCATATGTGCAAAATAACGTACAAAATACATGATAAGTCAATAAATATCAACCAAGAATGATAACCTATATTGCGAAAGTCGAAAATAAGAAGCACCATTATTATATATGATGAATATATCAAGCATATGGGAAGGGTATTTTAAGATACCATAAAATTAAGAACAAATACTTAATTCAATTGATAAGATATAATAAATTTTGAGGTACAATAGTACTTATAACACTATTTACATATTAACCCTTACAATTAGTTACAAATAACTTTACACTTACTAATATTTACATAGAATTTTTCATTATCTACCCATAAATAGAAAACTTAATTTGTGTACGATTTCAGCTATATATTTTAATCTATCACATTTAAAAAAAATTTGAGACTACAATTGTAACTTGTGTTTTTTTTAAACGTTTTGGTGAAAACTTTTGCCGAACTAGTTTGTATTTGTGAGATACAATAAGTTAATACGTAAATGTACAAGTAATCATACATAACCCATTTATTTGGTATTAAAATTTTTAGTTTAGAAGAAACATAACAGACTTTTATAAAAATACTATAACAAAAACAAAATATTAGAAACATATGCCGGATATAAAATATGACGCGCCACATTACGCAAACACCCTTCTAGTTATATATATCATGATAACATAAAAACTTGAGTACTCCATCCATGTTGGAACAAGAAAGCTTGAGATAACTCCATTTATGCAGAACCCATTTTGCAAGCAGTTGACTTCCAACAAATCCCCATTGTCAAATATATGATTAGTAGCAAAATGTTGTGTTTTGTGCATAGCTTTTGAGATCTTAAAACAATGAGGCGGAATAGTTAGGACGTGTTCAAATCCTAAGTATAGTCTAGATGCACATTCTAAAATATAACTTTCAGAGATTTTGATTTATTAATATAGACATTTATTCGTATTTCAGTCTATTTATATAAAAAAGAATTTTTATATTAAAAACTTCTATCCAATCTCCAAAAGTAAAGTCCGTCTTCAATTTATACTGTAAATTAGTATGAACAAAAGTAATCTCAGTAAGAAAAGATTCTATAATAAAAGAAATGATTCTTACAATATATAGGTAATTATACAAAATATCATTTTTATGGTGAGATTAAGATATTGTTTCTTCTGGACTTGTGAATTTTTGAAACTTTATTTACTTATATAATTACTTTAAATTTACATAAATGAGGAGCTGAGGTATTATGGTGAGATTATGATATTGTTGAATATTTCATAAGGGTTAGAATTCATTTTTGCCTTGAGATATAATTTTAACTAAAATTCCATTTCAAATTAATTTCGTGAAATCTTAAGATGCTATAAGATAATAAGATTAATTAAACTAAAATACCATCTAAAAGAATTATAAAATAGAAAATACAATATTTATATCATATATACGGAAAAAGAATTGTATATTGGCTATGTTTATCAACATAGAAAACAATGATTTGATGTTATATATATATTAAATTAAATTGCATTAAACTAGATAATTACTATATAACCATAACTTCAACTATATTTTTTGAAAATAAACTGAATCATACTAATTAGTTTTATATTTTTAAAAACCAAAACGGAATCATACTATTTAATTAGATATCTTTAAAACTAAAAAGTAAAAACTGAATCATACTATTTAATCATCCTATTTAATTATAAAGACCTGAACGTAATATATAAAGTAATTATTTAATGCTATTAGTCTAAACCATCCTATAAAAGCACAACTTTGTAAACAACTTTTCAATTCATTGTTAGTCACTAAACTTGAACATAAAGCAACAAAGACACAAGCGATCGATGGCTCTTATTATTAGAACGCTTATAACCCTTTTGCTAGTTATCACTGTATCATCACAATCACGTAAGTTTATATTGTGTGTGTAATTATATTGAGATATAAAAACTTTTTTTAAATTAATTTCATTTTATTATATGTTTATATTGTGTGTGTAATTATATTGAGATATAAAAACTTTTTTTAAATTAATTTTATTTTATTATATGTTTTTAACATGTGTGATTTTTGGATTTTGTAATGCTATTATTCGTTGTGTTAGGTGCTGAGATTAATAATGAAGGCGGCGAGAGCAAGGTGGGTTTAAATCGTCCGGAATGTACTGAACTTGCTGATATGCCCAATGGTGATTGTAATAAAGCACGGTGTCATAAGTTGTGTACCAATTTGCATGGGAAAGGCGCTTGGGGAGAATGTGCAGATGCAAGAAGTTGTGAATGCCATTGGTATTGTTAAAAGTTTTCACGTGATCATGTTTAAGAAAAAATGGTTAATCGATATTTCTTTATTTGTCTCTAGAATGCGTTGATATTATTATTAATAAATATACAAGTACTACTAGATTTGTGGTTCGATCACTCTTGTCTGTCATCAACATTTGTGAACGTAGTCGAAGTTTATTAATAGAAAAAGCGTAATATGATCACGTAGTAACACATCGCTTGAATATGTAGTCACAAAAGCTTGTAAATGGACTACACATTGATTTTTCCCGACTACAGATTGATTTTTCTTAGGTGATCAATAGTTTATAAAATTACATATATCAATCGAGTATGCTACCAACTAAAATATGTTGTAATATCATTTGCTTTTTAGTAAAAAAGTATAACGTAAATAAGGCCCTATTCAACCTACACCAAGTTTTAAAGAAGACAATCTCTAATGTAATAAACATGTTAAACGGACAACAAATCAAATAATCTTTTAACTCCAAGATTATTGAAGTGTTTTGAGAAGGATTAATAAACTACAAGTACATTTGATTCTTTAAAGTCCTCTAATATTGTTGTCACAAGTTCATAATTCCTCATAAACCCTAGGGCATAACGTATCGATCTATCTACAGATTCATATGGTATGTTAAGTGTGTGAATATGCTTGCAAGCGATCTTGATACACCATTCTTCGTTATCATTAATCTATACAATCATAAGGTCACAAGTTACACGACAAACCAAAGAAAGGGTTACTTTTCCATGTAATAAAGCTACTAGAGTGAACTATTATTCTCTCTTTTGTGTTAATATTGTTTCAAGATGTTCCGTAAAGATCATTGCAACAATGTTGATATGTATGCTTTTCTGGTCGGTAAAGCATGTAGTTATATAGATATATAACAAAACTATTTTTTTATAATCGTTGATCTATATACTCTTATTGTTAAAACTACTACAATATTTCGGCACTCAAAACATGTTGATGATTTATTGCGTATTTGTTTTAATATGGTTTTCTTGACGTGCAAGAAGACCCCACGGCAAACGTGCGGGTTACAATTCTAGTTAATATATAAAATGTTTTAAAGGTCAATCATTAAACAACATTATCCAACGTTCGTTTAATATTGTTAAACATAAGTCGCATCAAGGCTAGTTTTCTATTTATTTATTGTTTAGCCTAATAATAAGTTAAACAATATAAATTAATAATCATTATTATAGGCATAATAAATATTGATTTATTCATTTAGCTGAAAGTAATTGTACAATTAACCATTTATGTATTAATCTAGCTAGTTAATTACTAAGTAGGGGTTGTTTAACAATATTTTAATCAACTTATTAATGGTTCAGAAGTCTAAATAATTCAACACTTAATGGTTCAGATTGTTTGTTTCGCGATCATATGTTTAAATCGTTCAGTCATTTGCCTCTGAATAGTTAAGTATTATACTAATGTTGAATAGTTAAGATGTGTAATACTGAATGGTTAAGACCTCTTATCTGAATTGGTCAGACATTTGTTTTTGAATAGTTAAGTGATATATTAGCTCTTAATAGTTTAGATCTCTTAATGATTCAACACTTAATAATTCAAACATCTTATTAGTTCAACACTTAATAAATCAGAAATTGTCAAACAGTCGCTAATATAGATTAAATACACTAATGGTTATTTAATCACTTAATAACTAGATTGTTGGTGTTAACAAATTGGGATATTTAATCACTAAGGGGTAAAAAAAAGTTTAATGGAATTTTGTAATTTAATTACATAGAATTGGGTAAAGGGTTTAGCTGGAAACAAAGTAATGAATGTGTCATAGTTTATATACATATACGTATACATATACGAGAACCCATTAAATCTACATATGTATGTATATACGTATACGTATACGAGAACCCATTAACTCTATATATATGTGATTGAGTTCATATGAGAACCCTTTAAAAATGTGAGAACCTATTAACTCTACACTAGCCATTCATTTATTATTTAATATTACATATTTGAAATCAATGGTTTTGTTAGAATTGAAGGGAAATTAGGTAATTTTTGAGCTTGCACTTTTTCTTTTGAATGTCAACAACATGTCTAACAAAATAGCATATTTTCTCTTTCTTGTATATTTGATCTATCTAGATCTACAATATCATCTCTTCACTTCTTTCTTGTGTATTTTCTTCTTTATATTTTTATTCTATCTTGGTTTCTCATATCTCTAAATTTTACTCATTCAAACTATAAAAGTTATGTTCTTACAAAGTAGCATATTTTCTCGGATCTATCTAGACCACCACCCCCACCACCACCGCAACTCCTTTCCACCGCCACCAGTCGACCTCCACAACTAGACTTCCCACCGCTAGCACCATGAGCACACCACTACAGCCGCCACCAATACCTCCGTTCCGCACCACCGACACCATGGGCACACCACCATCGCCACCACCAGCGCCTCCCTTCCATCACCACCATCAAGTTAGGTTTTAATGTTTTATTCTATAGTAAAGTCTTTATTTTTTACCCTGGATATCTCTTTTAAGTGTTTTTATGATTTTGTAATCCAAGTTATACGATGGTTATTACAATCAATTTTTATATTTTATACTCATCTTTTTTACAGAAAACTTTTAAGGAGATAGAAGTATGATTTTTTTGGCATTTTATCGAACACTTATGAGGCATTGGTGGATTCTAATGGTAAGATAGAAAATGTACTTTGTATTGATAATGGTAATGGTTGTAAATATGGTTTGAATAATGTAGTATTTTTTTGTTTCATTTCATTACAATAGTGTATTGACAGTGATCTATTTTTTATTCTCGTTTCTTGTTTATATGATTCTAATTCTGCTTTATTTCAATTTTTTAACAGGTAATTGTTATTGATACAGGTTTTATTTTTGTTAATTTTTATATGTTTTTGAGTAAATTATCATTTGCATCCCTGATATTTGTTCATTTCAACTACTTGCATCCCTATGGTTTAAAAATTATCATTTGACCCTCTAACGTTTCATTTTTATATCCATTTGTATCCAAAAGCCTAACACCGTTAGTTTTTCTGTTAATTCTTTTATAAAAAGACTAAAATGCCCCTAAGAACCACACAATCAGATCAGCTATAAACCACTTTCTTCAATCAAGAAAATTTTCATCTTTCTGCAATTTCATACCCAAATTCACCCACACAATCACCCTTTTCTTCTTCTTCTTTATCTCCACCACTTTACTGTATCTCAAACATGGGTGGCAGAATCCCATCGCACCAGCTCAGCAATGGCCTTTACGTATTGGGTCGACCCGAACATCACAAAGAACGCTAACCCATAATCAGTTAATCACAATACAATTACAGTTTGCAATTCAGGTAGATATTCACGTAACATCATCAGATTCAGATCAATGCTCAAACCAATACAAGTTCAACAAAAACGACGGAATCATCATCAAAACCGGCGAGTTTCCATACCTTGCAAGCGATCACAGTTCTTCGCCTCCTTACAAACAACATCAAGCACCGAATCGATCAACTCCACCCCTTCGGTGTAGTGGCCCTTGGCCCAATTATTCCCCGCACTAGCCAGACCAAAGACGAAGTTATCGGGCATGAAGATCTGACCATAGGGACCAGATCTGATGCTATCCATGGTCCTAGGCTCGAGATCCATGAGTATGGACCTTGGGACGTAACGACCACCGGAGGATTCGATGTAATAGATGTTGATTCGCTCAAGTTGAAGGTCGGGTGAGGATCCGGTGAGGCAGCCGGAGGAGTCGATGGGGTGCTCGTTGCAGATGACTTCCAAGAACTTTGAGCCGATTTGGTTGCCGCATTGGCCCCCTTGGATGTGCAAGATCTCTCTCATGGTCAATGAATTGTTGGGATTCAATAGAAGATGAGAGGATTTGTAGGGGGATTAGCAGGGGATTTAAGGGTGGGTGGAGATGGTGGGA
>BJCM01072602.1:3196-16567 GCA_018326385.1 Flaveria bidentis | reverse complement strand
AGGTGTCAGGAAAAATTATAGCGTGGGCCTATTTTGAAGATCTTAAAGTTTATGCTGTTAAAAGAGAGAAGGGGATCGAGTACTTCAGATTCCCACACGATCTGAAGACTCTTCCGGGATTTGAGCTTAACCAGTTAGCAAAATTGAAATTGCTATATGCTGACCCTCGTAAGATGTCAGGCTGGTTTGAAGCTGCTTTAAAGAGAGAGTACCACACCAGGTGGGTCAACTTCAAACCTCAACAACCAATGAAGTATATCAGAAGATCTTAAGTTGATGCCATTACTGGAAAGCCAAAAGTAGTGCTGAAGTGGACTCCTCCGCGCATGATGTCAAGAATCCCTCAACTGGAAATGCCACAGGACTTCACTCCACACTTCAAGTGGTGGTACTACGATTGGAGAACAGGTGAGTCGGTCATAATGCTGAAAAGAAATGGAAATATGGAAACTATAAGGGTATTTGACCCCATGTGGCTTACTAACTTGTCAGCTGAAGATGTTTACACCTTATACAAGTGGCCACTGTTCTATGACACGCAAGATATTATACAAGCCCTCCAATTCCAAAACGTGATCAGACTCTGCTTTGCATTTTAAATAAATGCAGGAGTTACAAGAGAGGATAAGTACAAGAAATATGAGGAGCTTATGAAGAATATAAGACAATAGATGAATCTAGGTCCAAGGGGGAGTTTGTAGATACATGTGTACCTAGTTTATGAGCTTAATGTAATATGTCTTTATTGTCTTACACATATGTAATTGAATGGGTACTTAATGAAATACAATGTGTGGTTGTGATTATAATGTTTATTGTTTCATTGATTAGTAGATTAACACTTATTGAACTAACTATATAGGTTTGTGGTTGTTTGAATTAATCTTAGTAATGTAATGATTAAGAAATATATTCAAACATGTTAATATGAAGTTCTCATGCGAATGGCCCATGCTAATGGACCATACGCATGAACAACTTTATGTGAATGACTCAGTCGCATGAATGAACCAGGATACTAGATCAGTCGCACGATTATAACATGAGATTGGCTGAGTTGCAGGACTGAACATTCAGTCGTGCGAATGGATCAACCGCATGGCTCAATCGCATGACTGAACCATGCTAATGGTTCAGTCGCCCGAATGAGAAACCCTAATCTATAAATACCACTTAAATCGTGGAAAAACATAACACTTCGAATACATACGTAACCTAGCCGTCCAGATACCTCTAAGAACCTGTTCCAAGTTCATAGATCACACTAGATCAATTACCAATTGTTCTTAACATTTAGATTCAATCTAACATTGTTTCTACATGCGTTCTCACTGATTGGATTGCCAATAAAATAGGATTCCGCACTATTTAATTTGGTATACACATATATCAGCTAGTACATCGTCTAGTACATGATCCTAACAAAGTTTTCACCACCTTTTCTTCCGAAGCAGTTTTCTTCTAGGATGGTTTCAAGTGGACACTCTTGTTTCTTTGAGTCTTGACATCTTTAACTTCAGAAGCCATTTTCCCTTCAGAACAAGAACTTTATTCCGAAAGCAACTTTTCTTTATAAACAAGCTTTCCCTTTTTCATCACTTCAACCATTTGATATGGTCCAAATGAAAAACCTTCCCTGATTCCTTCCTTTATAACATTGTTTGCCTAATGTGTGCTAGCAGGATTGTAGTAACAATGTTTAGCCATGTGGTTTTGCAGACCACATATTATGCAAGCAATGTTAGTTTTCTAGGAACTTGAAGATTGCATTTTCTTGTTCTTTTTTTCTTCATCTACAGTCTTTCGCTTTAACTTCTGATCCTTTGGTAGGATAGGAGTGCTGGTATTACACACCTTTCCTGAATCAGAGTTTCCTACCACTAGGAATCAAGCTGATATGAACACACCCTTTGGACTCAGCCACTTTCTTGGCAGTTTTATTGGCTGCATTAGCTTGGCTTCTTCTGGCTTTGGTGGTCAGGGGTTGATCATCACCAGTAGGAGTGGGTAAAACTACCTGGTTCTTCCCTGTGATGGTCTCCAAACTAGCATCATTCTTTGACTCATTTGAAGGTGGGTTAGCAGATGGAACCTCTTGCTCGTTAGTACCACACCTTGGTTGTCTAATAGATTCATAAGAATGTAATGGAGCAATTTCAATAGCTCCCAACCCACTTTTGTATTGATAAAAAAGCTTTGAGTGAGAGGATGATGCAAGAATGGCTTGGAAGTTTTGCTCTGAGATAGCATGCTTCTTTGCTTGAGCCTCAGCTGTGACAAGCTGGGCTTGAGCCTCATACAGTTTGGATATTATATCCTTGATTTGAGTCTTGTAGTTAGTATGTTCATATTTTAACAGGGACACGGTTTTCTCTAACTCATCAGTTTTCTTTTGATAGTCAGATGCAGACCTTTTAAAATCAGATTTTAATATTGTTTAAAGACTTAATATTATATTTAATTTCCTTATTATAGTCCTAATATAACTTAACCTTAACAATACAATCTGGAGCACAGAGATGTTCACATACCTTGTTGTCATATGTTCCAGTTATGAGTGCTTGAGCAGGAGTCACATCCTGTACCATTCCCTAGCAAAGTGACCATGTTAGTTGGCGTAGAGGGATGTGAGGAGGTGTGTGAGGTTCCCAAATTATACTTAGGGGCCTTACATTCCCTAGCAAAGTGACTAAGTTACTTATAGTTATAACATTTGGCCTTTGTTTTGTCAAACCCAAACTTGCTTCTAGTTAGGTTTTAAGGGAACTGTCTTCTAGTTCTTTTGAAGAACATCTTTGATTGGTAAGTCAAAAATGTCCACATACTCCACATCATCTAGGCTAAAGCACTCTAGATTATCAAAGCAATACTATAATCACTAGAGTACCCACCTCATGAAACAAAGGCATAACTATCCTAAAAAGAATCTTGTTGAGCCTATTGAGACCTTGGAGTCTCAGGGAATATGATGTAGGGTGTTGAGGAGTAGGATGGTTGCTGAGAATATGCTAGGTATTACTGAGGTTGGGTGGGTCCTTAGCCTTCAGCAACCATTAAAGCATTGCTAGCAGGAAGGCTTGAAGGTCTGCTTATCTGATGGCCTTTCTTGTTGTCCATCTCTACATGGTATCCATAAAGGATGCCATATAGTTCATTCATGGTGAGGGAGTTGAGGTTTCCATCCTCTTGACCGAGACACAATAGAACATCCACCCATTTGGGAGTCCACTCATAAATTATCGAGTGACATCTATCAATTGAAAGGCAATTCCCATAGAATAAAAGGAAGAGATAAGATCCATGTACCTGAAGTAATGCTGGCTAAGGGTCTCTCCCGCAATGTAAGTGAAGTTCTAAAACTACTGCTTTAGTGAATCTTTCTTTGAGTCATTGGAGCTAGGGTACATTTCAGATAATGCAACAAATAGTTCTTTAGCTGACCTGTAGTGCTCAAACCCCACCATAATGGAGTTTGGTATAACAATCATAAGAACAGTCATGGCATTATTGTCAATGTCCATATTCTTCATGTTTTCATCAGAGTATTCTTCAATGGATTTCTCTATCATGGCTCTATTTCCACCTGGGGCATCAACCTTTGGCTTGTAGGGACCATTGACAATAGATTGCCACTTTTTTCATTTTGATACATGATGAAGCCTTATATGCGCCTGCTCTGTGATCTAAAGTTTTTAGGGGTGATGATGGGTGCTTTATTCATCGTCCCTATCTCAACTTCAGACTTTTGAATAAGTGCCTAAAAAGGTTGATTTGGATGGTAAGATCTCCTAATCAAGAGCCTAAGAAGCTCTTATACCAATGGCAGGATCGGTTTTGTGTCACATAACACTTAGTTTTTCTCTCAAACTCACTTAATCACTCTCACTAGTTTTGATAAAGCAGAATCTCTTCTAAGAGTTGATGATAATGTATTAAGTAGCAAAGAACACAAGGAGATAGTTTTCAAGGTACTTGTATATATTACTTCTCAACTCAAAGTATTACAAGACTCTTACAAGCATATTACAAGAGTTACAATGAGAAACTATATATTCTATCACCTACAAACGGATATACTTTGATACCAACTAGAATCCCATAACTAAAGCAAATACTACAAAGCTATAGTTAAGGTATCTTAGATAATATCTTATCTAAGATTTGGTAGTCATGACATGTCCATGACTTACCTTTTGTCACCAACTCAAGTTCGCAACTATACTAACTGATAAAGGTGAATAGTGGAATAAAGTATGGTCAACTACATGGGTTTAAGAAAATTCCATGTAGTATATCAGAGGTCTATAGTGGAGTTACAGAGACACTATACTTATGTCCGTTGGTTCATAGTAGATGCTTGTGAAGGTTAACTATCTTCGGAAGAACTTGTTTTTCTGAAGCCGCTTATACTTAGGAAGTAGCTACGCCTTCTGAGGCTTCCTTGGGACTTCATACTTCGGAAGATTAGTCTTCATTTCTTCTAAGTGTTGAAGCTTCAGAAGAGCAGAGACTTTGTCTTTGGAAGTTGGACTTTTCCTTCAGAAGTTGATCTTGCACATGTCTTCGAAAGAACTCCTATAGGACCGTTTAAGGGATGGTCATTTACAACACAACAACACAATGAGGAGAGTGAGCTAAAACACTTAACAGATCAAATGCGGAACAAGAAACTAGTCACACTTTGATATTAAGAAACACAAGTAATAAAGAGACAGAACAAGAACAAGAACAAGAAGAGTAACACAAGTTTTTGGTTTTCAAGAATGTTGTATATTGCTCTCTAGTTCCTTACAAGTGTTACAAAGCATAAAGAAAGATACAAGGGGCAAGAGATACTTTATACTATATCCGAGAGCCAACCATTTTAAGACTTCAGATATTCACAGTCCTCATCATGATGATGACCATGCCGTTGTTCATGAGATGGTCAGGATCACTTAGACTCTCACAGTGTCTTCTCATTTCAAAGAGATCATGCAGAGGTAGATTGAACATGTCCTGCCATGTGTAGATATCTTCAACACCTTGATCTCTGATAACATGTCATCTCTCTAGATTAGTAGTGTAAGTCCAGGATAAGATGGGTCTTCCTAATACCAGAGGAGCTACTTGAATTGGAATTGGTGGAGTTTCCTTTTGTTGCACATCCTTAGGATGTTCTAACTCATTCTGAGGTTTGGAGATGGATGCATCTTTCTTCTTCTTCTTAGACTTTGGTTTAGAAGCCATCTTTTTTCTCGTCTTTCAAACCTTTAACTAGAAGACTGGCCTACAACACATTGTTGATCATCTTTGTCTTTCTCAGTTGGGTCTTCCTCTCTCACAAGTTCATATTGAGAGGGGACAGAACCCTGTTGTGGATCAGAAGATGAAGCTTGCTGAGACTCAGCACGAGGTTCAGGTTGTGTTGTATCATAAGGTTCGACCTTTACCTCCACTTCTTGAGGGACCTGACTTGGTAGGGAGAGTAAGTCAACAAGTTCTCCTCTTTTTATCACCCTAATGTGCTTATCCATAGTGGATAGAGAAATAGGGCCAAGTCTCCTTCTGGAGAATCCATACAGCTTCAAGAAGCTCATCATCCTCTGCCTATCAACAGATTTATTTATACTCTTTTGGATGATATCTCTTGACTTTGCGTCTTCTTCCCTCATCTTCCACTTTGTTGGTTTTCTTTCTTTGAGTACTTCAATTTCAAGTTGCTTAAGATACTCAAACTCAATGTTCTCAAAAGATAAGGGAAGAAGTGGATCTGCCTAATACAGGCCTGTGGCACTCAGGTTACTCTGAAGAACAAAAAGCAGCCTTTGCAGCTTTCAGTTCAAGTTTTCAAGCTTACCTGGGAAGCTCTTTAACATCTTCCAACATTTGCCAGCAAGACTTGGAAGAACTACATCCATATGTAGTAGAGGAAATGGATCTACAATGGCAAATGACAATGATTGCTTATAGAGCCAAACAATATCTTAGGAGAAATAAAAATTTGGCTACAGCAAGTAAATCATCAAAGATTGGTGTGGATAAGTCAAAGGTACTACATCAGCAAAGTCTTCAATAAATAACAGCCAAACAAAGCCCATCACTATGGTTCTTGACTCTTAAGAACAAAAAGTAGCCTTTGTAGCTTTTAGTTCAAGTTTCAAGCTTACTTGGGAAGCTCCTTAACATATTCCAACATTTTCCATCAAGACTTGGAAGAACTACATCCAGATGTAGTAGAGGAGGTGGATCTATAATAGCAAATGGCAATGATGGCTTATAGAGCCAAACAATATCTTAGGAGAAATATAAATTTTGTTGCAGCAAGTAAATCATCAAAGATTAGTGTGGATAAGTCAAAGGTACGATGCTTCAAGTGCAATCTCATTGACATTTCTCTAGCGAATGTAATCAACAATCTAATCCTGACTGACACAACAACAACAACACCACTCTCACCAACCATCATCATCTCAAAGATCTTTCAAACAACCACAACTGACCAACTCATCCCCACCAGCCACAAATACGTCAGCAGGAATAAGTAACTCTAAAGAAACTAGGCTGATCATTCTTCAAGATGGAACCTATGACTGGGGTATGTATGACAAGGTAGTCTTGCAAGAAAATCAAGCTTTAATGGCTCACATGGAAAACAATGTTCCACCCATGTCTAGAGAGGTAAAAGATAGGTTATGTTCATTAAATTGTGTTGAGGAAGTTGAAAGATATAGAGTCCATGCTCAACAATTGGCTGATAAATTAAAGAAACAACGATTTTGAATGTATCTCATGTAAGAGAATATAAATTGTATCAAATCAAAATTAACTCATTACAAAAGGATTTAGATAAACTTGTGTCAGAAAATTACAGTCTAAAAGCCCAAGTTGAGCATCTGACCATTTCCCTAACCAAATCCATGGCTGATCATTCATCAACTGAAGTGAAACTTTAGAAGTTTCAACTTTCATCTCAGCAATATGAGAAATTATTAAATTCTCATATTGAATCAAAGAACATGTATGGGGTGGGATAAATGTTGTTGCCCCTCCTATCAACAATAATTACTCACCCTTACCTGAATCAATGACAAATAACTTGTCAAATCATTTTGTGCCTTGTAGCAAGTTTGAAACAAGCTCTAATCAACAAGTTAATAACAATGAATTTGCAGTGAATGAAACTGGGTCTTCTGAATCAGAAAATATTAAACAAAATGACTCAGAATTTGACTTTGATGAGTGTGATGACTTGGATGATTCTGATGAACATGACGATGATCTATTGAACATTGGTAAGAATGTTGCTCTTGAAACAATCATTCTAAAAGTTCTTGAAGAATCAAAATTGCCATATCCACCAAAATAAAGAAACATGTAGAAGACTATTTGCAAGAGAATAACTCAACCAAATGAAGGTCTTCAAGAACTACATCAACAACAAAAACCTTCAAAAGAAGAAACTGGAAAGTGTCCATCTACTAAGAAAGTACACATATCTTCCGTAGGAAAAGGAAAGAAAACAGTTGGCAGATCTTCCGCATAAGAAGAAACCTTCTTCAGTAGCAGATCTGCGGAAAACCAAATCTACTGATTCAGTAGATGATCTATGGAAGGCAAAATCAGCAGCAAACAAATCAAAGCCTCAAAAGCTGAAAAATGATAAATCAACTGCTAAATTGGAAAAGGATGCAAAGCATCAAAAGTTGTCAAAGAATAAGCATGCAGTTAATTTTGATGAAGAATCAGAGGAAATGTATTGCAAATTGTGTGATATAAAAAATCACAATACTAAAGATTTTTACTTCAGCAGCTATTGTTCCATTTGCAATATGAATAATCACATGACATCTGACTTTTACTTCAACAAATATTGTGCTATTTGTAACAAAAATAACCATTCAACTCAGGAATGTTATTTCAACAAAAAGAACAAAACAAAGAGCACAAAGAAGAAACAATCTGATGAAGCTGAATCAGATACTCAATCTACTGATTGTAAAATAGATTCAAAGACTAAGAAGCAACAACAAAAACAAAAGCCAAAATAAAAGGAGAAAACATCCACTGATGTTGAACCTTGGAAAAAAATAACAGCATTTCAGCAATCAAAAACACCTCAAAAAAGGGTGGATTTGACTGAAAAAGAAACAAATGTTGATGATGCTTTCTTTGATAATTTTGAAAAAGGAACTCATGTACCTCATTCAAAATCAAAAGATGATGAAACTTTCCACAATCAAGGTTCATCATCAAAATCAAAACAGCGAACCAACAAACAAAAGGTGAATGAAGAAGAGAATAAGAAACCAGGACCTAGTACAACAACCTCATCTTTAACAAAATCATCCTCACTTGAAATTACTCAGAATAAATCAATTAAAAATAAAATTAATACTGAAATTTCAAGACTTATTCATGAAGGAGTAACAATTTTGAACACTGCTAGCAAACCCAAGATCATTGAGGCTTGAGTTATCAATTCTAATTGATTTCTTTCTGTGTGCAAGAACATATCTTGAGAGCAGACAACAAGTGGTATGTTGATAGTGGTTGTTCCCGGCATATGACAAGAAAATATTCGCTTCTCCATGACTTCAAGCATAAAAAAGCCTCATATGTGGCATTTGGTGGGGATAAGAAGGGAGGAAAAATAGTTGAAGGAATGGAATGGTGTGCTCAAATTTGAGAAAGTAAACTATTGTGAAAATTTACAATATAATTTACTGAGTGTGTCTCAAATTTGTGATCAAAATTATACCATATTATTTGATAACATAAATTGTTATATTCTTAAGCCAAGTTTTTTAGTTCCAGAAGATTTGATCCTTCTTAAAGCATCAATAAAAGGAAACACATATGTTTTAAATACGAAAAACACTTCACTCACAAGACATGAAACATGGCTCCTATCTAAGTCATCAGAAGATTAATCTCAATTATGGCATAGAAGGCTTGTACATTCTAACATGAAGAACATGAAGAAATTGGTGAAAAATGACCTAGTCATTGGATTGCCAAAAAAAGAGTTTTATTGTTCAAACCATTGTCCTTCATGTTTTAAAGGAAAACAACATAGAGTCTCTTATAAATCCAAATTTATCAATACAAACACTAGACCACTCAAATTGCTTCACATGGATTTGTTTGGTCCAATCAATGTGATGAGAATTGGAAAAGGGCAATATTGTTTAGTGATAGTGAATGATTTCACTAGATTCACGTGGGTCTTCTTCTTAAAACAAAAGAGTGAAACATCAGAAACATTAATGGACTTTATCATCAAGATCGAGAATCAACTTGATTTAAAAGTTAAAATATTCAAGAGTGACAATGGGACTGAATTTGTTAATAGTGACTTAGATTATTTTTCAATTATTGCAAGACAATTCATTGCAACAAGAACTCCATAACAGAATGGAGTTGCTAAAAGAAGAAATGGAACACTTATTAAAGCAGCAAAAACAATGCTAGCTGATTCATAATTGCCAATCACCTTTTGGGTTGTAGTAGTGAATACAACATGCAATGTTCAAAATAGGACATTGATTGTAAAAGAACATAATAAAATACCTTATGAGCTTCTATTTAAAAGAAAACCTTACATAGGATATCTTAGAGCTTTTGGGTGTCATGTATTTGTTTTAAACATAAAAGAACAATTGGGAAAATTTTCAGAAAAAGCCTATGATGGTTTCTTTGTTGGATATTCTTCAACATCTAAATCTTATAGGATCTACATTCCACAACATAACATTATGGAAAAAATCCTATGTGTCATTTGATGAATCCTTATTTCCTAAATCTGTAAAAGGATCATCATGGTTATTTAATATAAATGCTCTAACAGATTCATTTAACTTAGGTTATTTGAATAATGCAGGATCTGATGATACATGTTATCCATTTGTTCCCCTATATATGAATGAAGTGTCACTATCTGTTGATCCTCCAAGAATACACACATCAAGTATCATAGAACAAGCAAAAACAAATAAAAATAATGATGGTGCACAAGTCCAGCATAATGGATCTACATCCTCAGATGAAAACACTTCATCCGTAGCTGCTACTTCTGCATCCGCAGATGAGTGTCCTACATCCGGAGATATGAATAATGTCTCAACAAGTTTTATTTGCTCTCAAGAAGCTGCAACAAACATTGTAGATGATTCAACAAATCCATATACACTATCTATAGAAGAACAAATTTCTTCTGGAGAAGTTCCTACAAAAAATAATATTGATGCACTTGATGTTCAAACTATGGAAGATCACTCCATATCCAATATTGAACAAGAGGAACACTATGATTACTTCCTAAATTCATCAGATGGATTGGATCAATCTGCATCAATGAATATGACTAATTTGGAATCATATATTCCAGTTGAATCTGCTCCAACAACAAGAATTCATAAGACACATCCAATAAACAACATTATTGGTGATCTTGATAAAAGAGCAACAAGAAGTCAAGGTGGAGCTGCAAACATCTGTCTTTTCACTTGTTTTCTTTCATAAGTAGTTCCTAAAAACATCACGGCTGCTCTAAAGGACAATAGCTAGATTGAAGCTATGCAAGAAGAGCTTCAACAATTCAGAAAGCACAAAGTCTGGAATCTAGTTGATTTGCCAAAAGGACAAAATCCAGTTGGAACAAGATGGCTCTTCAAAATTAAACTAGATGACAGAGGTATTATTGTGAGAAAAAATGCAAGGTTAATTGTACAAGGTTACACACAAGAAGAAGGGATAGACTATGATGAAGTTTTTGCACCAGTTGCAAAAATTGAAGCCATGAGAGTATTCATAGCTTATGCATCGTATAAGAAGTTTACTGTCTATCAAATGGATGTAAAATGTGTTTTCTTGTATGGGAAAATGGATGAAGAAGTCAATGTATCATAACCTCCTAGATTTGAAGATCCTCATTACCCATGTAGGGTATACAAGCTTGACAAAGCTTTGTATGGTCTTCATCAAGCACCAAGAAAGTGGTTGAAACATTATCTTCTTTCTTGCTCAAGCATGGATACAAAAGATGAACCATTGATCAGACTCTCTTTCTCAAACAAGAACATCAAGATCTCTTAGTTGTTCAAATTTATGTTGATGACATTATATTTGGCTCAACTAGTAAGAGATTATGTGTAAGCTTTGAAGAGTTGATGAAATATGAGTTTCAGATGAGTTCAATGGGAGAATTAACCTTCTTCCTTGGTCTACAAGTTCATCAGAAGATAGATGGCATTTTCATCAATCAAGAAAAGTACATACATCAAATATTGAAGAATACAACCTTGATGATACATCTTCATGCAAAACCTCGGCCTCAACAATTGATAAAATTATACCTGATACTACATGAAAAACTGTTAATCAATGATTATATAGATCAATGATTGGATCACTTATAACCAATAAACCTGAGATTATGTTTGTTGTGTGTGTTTGTGCTAGGTACCAATCAGATCCAAAAGAGTCTCATCTGAATGCTGTGAAGAGGATCTTTAGATATTTGAAAGGAAAACCTACCCTTGGTCTTTGATATCCAAAGGATGGTGATTTTACTCTTTACTCATATTCAGATAGTGATTTTGGAGGTTGCAACAATAACTAAAAATCCACAACTGGTGGATGTCAATACATAGGATCATGCAGGATCGATTTATACTCAACACAAGTATTTCTCTCAAACTCACTAACAAACACTCAAGAAGCAGAGTTCTTCTAATAGTTGATTATAATATACTAAGTAACACAAGGAAAACACAAGAGAATAATTTTCAAGATACTTGTATATATTACTTCTCAACTCAAAGTTTACAAGACTCTTATAAACTTAATACAAGAGTTAGATTGATAAACTATATATACTACTATCTACTGCCGAATATACTTTGATACCAGCTAGAATCCTCTAACTGAAGTAGATACTACAAAGCTATAATTAAGGTATCTTAGATAATGTCTTATCTAAGATATGGTAGTCATGACATGTTCATGACTTACCTTTTGTCACCAACTAAAGTTGGCAACTTGTACTAACATATTATGGTGAACAGAGGAATAAAGTATGTTCAACACGGCATTTTGGGAAAACACCATAAAGTATCAGACGTCTGCGGTGGAGTGTTAGAGACCATACTTATGTCCACTGGCTCATACCAGCATCTTCTGAAGGTTAATTGGCTTCGGAAGAACAAGTTCTTCCGAAGTCTTTTATACTTCAAAAGATGCTGCTTCTTTCATGGCTTGGGGACTTTTACTTCAGAAGTCATTGTCTTTGAATTCTTCTATGTCTTGAACTTCGGAAGAGAAAACTTTGTCTTGTAAGGTGGAGCTTTTCCTTCTAAAGTTGATATTGCACTTTGTCTTCGGAAGAACTCCATTTCCTTCGGAAGTTCCACACTTAGCTTCAGAAGTCCTGTATAAGTTGCACCAAAGTAGTCTAAGTGTTTAGTTTTGGTTGCACCAGCCTTTCTAGATCTAACAAACTCCCCCTAGGCTGATGGTACCAAAACCTCACTTACTTTAACTTCTCAAGACTTTTTGCATAAGGGTCAGGAGATATTAATCTGTTTCTTTGTTCTGTCTCGAGGTTATACTGAGAAGTTTATGCAAATAATCAGTGGATAGGAGATCCAGTCTATCACTCCTAATGATATACATCCTTTTTGTGCCCCGCTAAAGAGAGTTAGTTGATGAGAGTTATAGTCGTACTTCCATATAACAATGGATTGAAGTTTAGGATCTACAACCATTTGAAGAAAGGGTTTGCCTGTGGTTGTTGATCCCCTCCTCTCCTCCTCCTCTTTCAGTTTTAACCCATCTTCAATCCTAGTTCTAGTTGTTAGCTCAGCCAGGTGAAGGTTGCTCAGATGATTTTTGATGTGGGCAGCTACCTTAGAGTTTGAGGGGTTGAAGAATGGCTTCTCTGCTAACTCAGTAATATCAAATCTGCTCAAGTGTATAAGAGATGAGGTATTAAGCCTGTTCAGCTCGCCATTCTCTCTTTCAACAACAAAGTTGTGAGAATAGTCTTCAAACCTCCACTGGACAATCTTCTTTCTTGGCACGAGGGGTTTGCTAGGTACTTTGTCCCCCTTCTTGGTATCTAGCAAAGTCACCAGCTTCCTTCTTAGCTTCTTCTCTTCTTCATTTAGTGAATCAGAGTTGAGGCTAGGAGTGTAACAACCTGGCCCAATATTCCTCTAGGTAGATCAAAGAATTGTTCTCTTGTGAGGGAACATGAGGATCCATCAGTATAAGTTAGCTTGATAGAATCCTCCTCACAAGAGATGTCACTCAAAGTTGTATTTTTGTTAAGCTTCATCTTGATCTCCTTAAACTCCTCTAAGGAGAGATGTTTAGAAGGCTGAGGAGATG
>BJCM01072601.1:0-14834 GCA_018326385.1 Flaveria bidentis | reverse complement strand
TATATATATATGTATATACATACATACATATATATATATATATATATATATATATATATATATATATATATCTTATACATTACCTTTATTTTATTATTATTTTTAAACGACAAATGTATAATCTTATTTTAAAGAATAGGTGTTATTTTAGTTAAGTTTATTTATTTGTTTCCTGATTTTTACCACACCCTCAACTCTTTTACAAGGAAACATATAATTAGCTCATGTTTGGAATTTCTTATTTTATCAAAAATAATTTTTAAAAAGTTATTTTTTAAAAGTTACTCATATTAACTTCTTAAAAGTAATTTATTAACTCTTTAAAATCAATTTTTAAATTTTTTTCCAAAATTACTTATTAACTTTTCAAAAGTAATAAATAAAAAGTTAATCAAAAAATTAGTTTGCCAAACATAACCCTAAATAAACCTCAATGTTTCTATACTAATAAAATAAAATTTTTGCAGTCACATGATATTTTTTAAGATGTCCACCTAGCATCCACATTTGAACAAATGTACTAAGTACAATAAAACTTACAAATTAGTAAATAAATAATAGTTTTTTAATAAATGCTTATTTACTATTATATTGATCAAATCATTTTTTCTAAAAAAAATAAGACGTTTTTAATTTTTTTATAATAAGAGTTAGTTTTGTTAAATAAAATTAAAATTCCAGCTAACCATTGTTAAATTAAGAATATTTTAAACATCTTATTCTTTTAAGCAAATAATTTTTTAAATATCAAGATTAACAAAATCAAATTCAATTAAAATTTAAATTGAATGACAACTCACTATAAGACAACAATTCCACTTCAATATGCATTAATGCATCAATCTAGGTATGTTTTACCACGTCACTTTTTCATATTCACAATTTCATGTCCTTGCATACGATGTTCACTATTTCAACCCGTGTAACAAATGTGTATCTAACATAGTATATTATATAATCACTTCAAGGTAGTCTGGTGGTAGTACGTCCGCATTCTTTGGTATAGACCTGAGCTCAATCCTTTTCGAGTAAGCTCCTTGGAAAGACGGCCTATACAATTGTGTGACACTTATTGTGATTTGATGGTTTAAACCCTTAAGTCGATTTCTTCCTGTAACGTTCTAGGGTGAAAGTGTCGTGGTTCAGTAAACGAGGCTGGTAATACCTGTTTATTAATCTATATATTACAACTATATCTTTTACTCTATATATGATATATATACTTAACATACTTTAAACTCATATCATACTTATAAGGGATAATCATTAATTTACTATGATATAGAGCATGATGGCATATGTATTATATATTTTATTGTAGTTACAACATTAAAATTAGCATCACACATGTAATGGCGGCCAATGGTGTCATGTTATCCTTTCATTTGTGTATCAGTAAAAAATTTAGAAATTTTAACAATTCAAACTATTTACTGCTAATTAATATTATTCAAACTATTTACTATTAATTAATATTAATCACAAGTAACACTTTAACTATAATTAGTTTCAACTTTTGATGTCATTATCAATAACAGTCTCCGCAATTGTTCATTAACTTGGTTAGTTTTTTTATGACGTTGCTTGTGACATGACACTTGACATGCCATATTTATAATTAGATAATAAATATAAAATATCACCCAATTTCTACGTCTCTTTGTCCTAAACTACTTACCAACGACAAAACGTTATGTTAAATAACTTTAAAAAATGATATCTTATAAGAAGGAATTGAGTAATTTATATTTTTAACTATATTTATATTATATGTCACATCACGAGTCAAATCATATGATACACCAACAAATAGTCAATAATTTGAATGATCAAAATTGATTTTTTCTTATTAAAAACCAAACTATCATCTCCATCACACCTATATTCTACATTTTATTGCTTGTTAACTATACGAACCTAAAGGTGCATACTACGTTTCTCTAATCGAACTACATATAAATTTGATTTTAATAAAAAAGTTCACAACAAACCTAAACAAAATTTCGACACGAAATAATATTACTCGATCTTAATTACGTAGAAATAACGTTGATTGAAGATTTCTCCTTTTGACACATCCTAGTGTATGAACGATTTTCACAACTTGATTAGTTAATTCTATCAATAATCAAATCAATGATCTTTATCTCATCTTTGTTAAAACATACATTATTACAGCTAAAGATTCCAACATTATTTAATGAAAATAATGCTAAGTTATGATTATTACATCATATAACTCTACAACTTTGGTTACAAAATGTCAATCGACTATTATATATTATGTTAAAAATGATGTGTCTTCAGCATACGCATATGGCAAAATACATTTATGTTTAGAAAAGACTCTGAAGGAAAAAAGAGAAATAATAACTGTGTATCGATGTTTTCAGAACCAATCGGACGTCAAACCGGACGTCTTATTAATTTGGTGGTTGGACCGAATTTAACTATATTTATATTTAGAATTTAATTATTTTTGTATATCCAACGTACTAATTTATGGTTTAACACCCCGTTTTCACCCATTAAAATCCAAAAAAAAAAAAACCAAAACCGGTCCGACCAGCGGTTCAGGACGAACCTGCTGGTTCGACTACCAAAAAACGATCCGTATCAGACTGGACCAGCCACCGGATCGATCCCCGGTCGGACCGGCCGGTCTGATCCGGTCTCCACTGTGTACAACTTTTAACTTATTTTGCGTCCTAGCACTGTGATTATTTCCGGGGTCTTTTCCCTCTTTAGTTCTATCTTTCTCGGATAAAAACACATTACTACCAAGCTAGAGCTTAACGAGGCTGGAGTTCAACTAATTTACACCTTCAAGTCCCTAATTATATGCTACTTAAAAAACACTCATTCAGTGATCAATGAAGAGAAAACAATCATTCAGAACTCAAGCTTGACTTGTTAACTCTTTGATGGTCATGTTTATGGTTAATATCATTAAACTATAGACGTGTCAAAGAGGACTTCTGGCTTGAAGATTGGTTCGCTATAGGAAGAAGAAATGGATGTTGCATTATGTCATTTTTGGAATTGAAAAGGCAACCTTAATATTTCAAAACATGCATACCACATTTTAACTTATTTCGGAGACAAAAACCTAGTCCATGCTTAAATTTTCAGAAAAGGACAATGTTTTAAGACTGTCCTTGAGTCTTCTTCTGCCACCATTCCATGAACTTGACCTGGGCAGCCATGGTGTCTAACCTGTAAAGTTGAAGAGAATGATTTGCAATTTCTTGACCAAAACTCATCCCAAACACGGCCCCTGCTCCCAGCGACAGTGCAGCACCTGCAAAATTACAGAGCAACTTAATTATCAAGTTATACATACATATGTCACACATTGACATTATGCTTTACCTCTAATGGGTTATACAGGACCAGGTAAAAAAAGTGACCTTAAAAGAAAGTGGGTCATATAAATCCGAACACATAAGGAAATCCACATGAATGTAGACCTGGTGATCAGCCCTCCCAAATCATGATATGACTGGTTGGAATTTATAGGAAATACTAATAAATAACTAAAACAAAACTGTTTGGGGTTACCCACTCACACCCATCCATTTAAGCCCTGAAGCGGATATGAATGTAATTTATGGGACTAGATACCTTATTTCTGTATTTCATATCATCGCAATCCATCTTAGTAAATCATACTACTGAGCTCAATCTTACAGATGTTTCAATTTTCACACGAAATCCAGACATCAAACTATAGAGATGTTATTAATTAAAGAAAAACTTGGACAATTCTAGTCTCTATTAGTTTAGAACTGAATTAACATCATGATGGTTGCTTTTGTTTAACATTAAGCACCAAAAGAAGAATAGGAAATATAGAAAATAACCACTTACCATGGGGACTTTTAGAATATTTCCACACAAAGGCAGCAGTTGACACAGCTCCTACTATGCCTCCAACAGCCAGAAACTTCACAGCGTCACGACTCTTCTTCAACTGTAAATTAAAAAATCATTTCGCATATAATCTTTTTATTATAATAAAAGTAGTCGCGGAGAAAAAACATTAATCACGTGGTCATCATTGCAGAATTCTTTTATGTGAACTTTACTCCAGAACTTTGCTTCAAAACGTTTTTTTGTATTTTTTAAAAAACGCAAAAAATGACCAAACTTATATCACTTTAGGGAATTAATATATCTCATTTTGACCAAAGAACTACCAACTTTTAGTTTACATGCATATCATGGTTACACATGCTTCTATGTCGATCTTATCCGACAAACCTCTAATAAAGGCTCTTGAACTATAAGAACTTCCCTTTTGAGTTCAGATTCATGACATCTCTACATACATGAATGTTTATAACTCTTAAACTATATACTTTTAATGGGTAAAATGATTTATTTAACGTACAACACTACAACCTCAACTTATTCAAGGTTCCTTAAGCATATACATTATTCCGTGCATTTATTCATATTTTATGAGTTTATTGTAATAGGAATGTTTGTGTCAAAAGTCATCCCTCTTCATGATTCATGCTCACATATAGGGGTGCAAATTAGCCAAACCGCTCGCTAGCTACTCGAGATCGGCTCGATAAAAAGCTCGAAACGAGCCGATCGCTTCGAGCTTGAGCCGAGCCCGAACCTCAAAAAAAAAAACTCATTAAAATATCGAGCTCGAGCCGGCTCGCGAGCCAAAACGAGCTTTTTATTTATATTTTATATATATTTTATATAAATTATTAAATATATTTATATAAATAACTATTATTATATAGAAAATTAAGATAAAAACAATTAAATAATATGTATAATGTTTTTATAAAATATATAACTATAAACTTATATATAAAATATCACAAATTAATAATTAAATAATAAACGAGCTGAGCCAAGCCCGAACCAAGCTCAAGCTTTAGAATTAAAGCTCGAAACGAGTCAAGCTCGAGCCTAAATGATCTCGGGCTCGGCTTGGCTCATTTGCACACTTACTCATATGCCCACATTTCATGCGAATTAATAATGCAACAATTTGCGTTAAGCACTTTATAACTCAAGCAACGCTTAAGTGACTGTCTATGATGCATGTGTTCAGCTTAGGGTACATGCTTTAGCCTCAATTTGCCCGGATAGCACCATACTTAATTAGAAAGTGAATGTGCATTCTTAAGAACATATTTGTATTGCTTTATTGTTTTCCTATGTCTTGCACAGACATTTGAATCTTTTGAGCTTCAAAAGTTATATACATATTTGATTTGTCGTTAGTTATTAGTTTTAGCCGATCATTGTAGTTTGCACGGTATTAATGTAGTCAAAGGAAGAAATGTTTTATTACTAGAGCTGATCATTGGTGGCTTGATGCCCAATGATTTGTAGTTAAATCATTTCTTCATTGCGAGTTTACAAGTCCCATTCTTATTGTGTCCATCATCAACCTCACTAAACAAGTTTGCACCATATGGTGTAGGCACGTAAACCCTCCTAGATCATACCATACGAGAAGAGACTACAAGTGAACTAGTGAAGATACTAAGCAAAGGATAATTGTTAATCAAAGATACACATGCATAGATACGTGTGTATTTATATGAGGTTTAGTGAAGTTATCAAAGCAACGCCTAGGTATGAAGCATCAAACTTTGCAGCAAGTCTAGTTAAGCAAGCAAATACACAAAAAATTTGAAATCAAGCAAAACCAAACATGTTTTTGAAATTGCGAAGTGCTATGTATAAAAGGCATAAGAGAAATTAAACCATCAAATGATCTTAGATACACAAAGATCCAAATAAACATATCTATTAGCCATATATAAACCCTAAATATCAAAAGTAAAAACTACCTGTCCATATGGACCATATGATTCAAAAAAAATTATCAATAACCATGTAATAGCACATCTTACACAATAGATTGAAATTAATATATATACCCAAACACAAAACAGAAGCACACCTTCAGATCTAAGATTGGCATCACCCTGGATTCTAAAGAACATCTAAACATACCAAAAAAGCTCTAATCATTAAATAGACGAAACAGTTTTTTTAAATTAACCAAGAGAATCATAAATACACAAATCGTTTACCCCCAATCATTCAAAATTTTAAAAACCTACAGACCAAAAGAACTCAAACGAACCAAAAACCTAGCTAGGGTTTCACAAAATTCAAACTACCTTCCTACATACGTGAATCAATAAACCAACAATCAGGAGTCACACGCAAACAATTTCGTATTCACGCGTTTCAGATTGAAGTTTCAACACAATCAATCATCACGAAACAACGAAATAACACAAACAGATCAATCAATCAATAGATCATTCAATGAATTATCACAAAACATATTAAAATTTTGTAAAAGAAGGCGTAAAATAGGGAAGATTGATCATACGACGGGTCCGTGAACAGGATCAGAGGCGATGAATTGTTCGACATCGGCGGCGGACCACGACGGAAGAGGGGTTTCACGGCGGATGTAAGGGTGATAACTATCCAAGATCCTGAACCTTTCACTCCAGAAATCCTTGAACCCTTGCCATAACGATTGCTCTGAAGCTCCTTCTGTCGCCATTTTTCTCGATCTACCTCCAACTCAAACCCACTCTCTTGCTTGTTATCTTCGGTGATTGTTTATTTCCTAGGGTGTTTTGGTTCCTTTTTTTTTTATTTCTTTTTAGAACAATTACCTACACATTTGTTTGTTAAAAAACTTATATATATGTGTGTTTGGTAAGACCTAAAGTGTCATCAAGTCATTTTCGGTGATTAATCTTGATTTCTAAGGATTAGTATAATCGTCCTCAAGACTTCTCATGCATGTTAATTTGATTATTTATGTTTATTTTATCGTTTAATATTGTTTCTTCTTCTTATGTTAGAATTTGACCTACTCATTTTAACCCTACCCATATTTCACCCTTGGTCTAAAATAATGATATTTGCCCCTTAATCTATTAAATCCTAGGTCACCTTGAATAGTCCGTGCATAGAAGCCGTTAAATGATTCCCGGTCAACTTGTTCTTCCCTTTTTTTTTTCAAAATATGCACATGAATACAAGTACACCCAAAAAAAAGTTGCGTATGATGTTATTTATGGCAGAGGAATGTTTGTTTTTAGAGTAAGAATGTAGTTATAAAAGTGATATCTCAGTCTAATTGGTGTGGCACTCGTTTCACATGTACATGTTGCAATATCCGGCCTCTCGTACCACCAATATTGCCCGCTTCGCCCATGAGTAGCTCACGTATTTGTTTTTGGTTGCTTATGTGAAAACTTCCTGGGGGGTCACCTATCTTTGGATTGTTGTCACCTGAGTCCGCTTATCTATGAAATTCTACTCTCATCCACAAGTCAATACGCCTAAAACACGTTGGTGATGTTAGAGGCAAAAAATTCCTTATGAAACAGAAATCTTTACTGTCCACGACTGATGTGAAATTTATCTAAAGTGTTACAAACACCACCCCTTTTGGACCCATCATCTTCGATGAGGTTTGCCCCACCATCCCATCTGTAAATGTGGGATTCACCTAAGGTGCCTCTCTGAACACCCCTGGGACTCACCATTCTTGATGAGGTTTGCCCCACCATCCCGAACGGCACATGAGTGCCTCTGATACTATTTGTAACACTTGGACCTTCATACCATCAATATTGTCTGCTTTGCCTACGATGAGCTCACATATCTGCTTTTGGTTGCTAGGGTGAAAACTTGCTGGGGGTCATCCATCACTGGATTGTTGTCACCTGAGTATGCTTAACTGTGGAGTTCTCATATCATCCACAACAAATATGCCCAAAACAAGTTGGTGAGGTTAGAGACAGGACATTACTTATGAACCATGAATATCTGTTGTCCACGGTTGATGAGTGATTTGGCTAGAGTGTTACACATATACAGTCATTGGATGTAAAATCTGCTATGTGAGTAACGTATATATGTGATCACGTATCTTATGGTTGTATAAATAAATTTATTAACATGTGCCATAAAGGTGTAACACATCCTGAAAATATTTATTAAGACACTTGTTACAAGGGTCGATCCAAGTTACACGTTTAAACTAGGTGTGATTCAAGGCTTGTCCTTGAAATGGTAAATATAACATGTGTTCGAGTGCATAATGAGTTTAAATCGGATCACGGGTAATATGAATATGCATAAACCTTTCGCTTTTGCTTCTTTAATTTTTAAGGATTTTACATATAGTTTGGATAAAAAGATTGTTAAAAGACTGAAGTTATATCAGAACACAATCATGAACCACACCCTTAAGTAGCACATGTGACGGCCACGCGTACCCTCCGAGTTATGGTTTACCTAGTCTCGCTCTTCAATGGTGTGTTCGTGGGGTGTTGGAGTTCTCCATTCAGAAGCGTGCAATTTGGTGGCCCTAACAGATAGTCACAATTAACAAAAATAAGTAGCACGCATGAGACATCAAACTCATATCACCTAAACATAACTTTAGTTCCAATTACTTAATTAATTAGAAAATATTTAAATACAAAGTCTTCTAAAACTAAAAAGTATAAGAAGAATTAAGATTTTGACACATGTCCTTTTTGATCAAAATTAGATTGAGGACAAAATTGATAATGTTCTCCCTTCTTACGTTTCATATTTTTCTTAAACATTCATAACTTTTAACTTGTTTTTTAAAAAGAAATTATACCACAAAAGCGAGCAAATTTTTATCTTTAAATTGTGTATAGTGTTGACAAATAAACAAAACTTTCTTTAACCCATTGTATAATTTTGTCAAGTCATTGTGTAATCTTGATGAAGAGTACTCCGATAAATATACACAATAAACTTGAAACTTAAAATGTTTACATTTCTAATTATTGTGTTATTCGAAATTCAGTATTTTAAAAAACACATTGGTCAACATTAGACACAAATTGGTAACATAATGACCAGCACTAGACTCGATTATTAGCAATAGACACAATAAATTGCTTGACGATGATTACACAATGACATTATCAGGATTACATAATGAGCCGGAAAACGTAAAAAAAGTATATTTTCATCATTGTGTTATTTGAAAATTATCATTAAAAAAACACAATGCATAACACAATAGTTAACATTAGACACAATGGGCAACACAATGACCAACCTATACTTTATAATTAGCAATATACACAACGTGCTGCTTAACGAGAATCACACAATGAAATGGAAACAACGTAAAAAAATTACATTTTCAGCATTGTGCTGTTTAAAAATCACTATTTTAAAAAACATAATGGTTAACATTAGACATAATGGATAACACAATGGCTAGCACTAGACTCGATAATTAGCAATAAACACAATGAGCTACTTGCTGATGATTACAATACGTTATCAAGATTACACAATGAACCGAAAAACGTAAAAAATTACATTTTTAGCATTATGTTGTTTGGAAATCATCATTTTAAATAAAACAATGCATAACAAAATAATCAACATTATCCATAATAATCTTTTGAATATCACACAAGGACCTAATATTACACAATGAGCTGACGAATATTACACAATGAATTAAATGACATTACAGAATGAATTGAAATAACGTGAAAAAACTTTGTTTTTAATGTATCAAAATTATAGGCGTATTAAAGATAAAAAAACAATGTTTTTAAAACCGAACCGGACAGTGAACCGGACACCTTACCGGTCCGATGGTCGGACCTTCAACCGGTTGAACCGTATATTAGAACCGGATAAAACTATAAGTATTTTTTATAAATATATGTAAAAATTACAAAAAAAAAATATAAAAAAAACCGGTAACCGGTCCGACCACCGGTTCAACACTAAAACGGTTTTAAACACCGAATCGGACCGGATTGGAGTCCGGTTCCCGGTCGGACCGGCCGGTCCGGTCCGGTTTTCAAAAACATGTAAAAAACACTTATTTTTATGGTGTAATCTTAAAAAAATAATGTTTTATATAAAAGCTACGAATGTTTTACAAAAAGATGGGACTTGAAAATACGATTAAGACTAAAATATCATTAATATATCATTTAAAGTTTTAATTATTTATTGTTATGTCATTGAATTTGTTTAGACTTTGAATATAACATCTAATGGATAATAATCATTATCATCATTTTTAGTTCTTATTATCTTTTTACAATAATCTTACCCTAATTATTTTCCCTATTGCCGACTAACACGCATTTGAATCATTATGATACGTAGATTTCTTGCCAAAAAGATAATCCAAATTGAACGGGACTCAATCAAGAACCAAACCGTTGAGTTTTTGTGCGTTTTAGCCGGCCACAAACCTTGTTTTTTTGGATAAGTAGTCGCTATTTTGCGACAAAACATGCAAGTATGATAAAGTGTCATTATTCATTTAAACATGAATGAAGAATTAATGTGTATGACAAATGCTTGTCTAGACTACTTTCTTCTTGGTCCATGGGGAGGATGAGAGCAGGTGTAGAGAGTGGATTAGAGATTTTTAAGATTATATATATATATATATATATATATATATATATATATATATATATATATATTATTTTTGTTAATTCTTTTTTAACTTAATATTATAATTTAGGTAAACGGGTTAAATGACAAAAATGACCACATGTGCAGTATAAATTACTGGATTTAATAGAAAATTTTAATATTCGTTACAAGAAAAGATAAAATATGTTACAACATTTTAAATAAAGGATAATATCTGTTATTTGTATAGTATAAAACAAAACTTGTTAGTAACATAAAAGACCACAACTGTAGTTTACCATATATAATTACATAATAAATATTATATATTTTAAATTGTAATAAACTATAACTAAATAAAGTGTGATATCATACGACGTTACGGGAATGATGCTAAACCCTCTTACCGGACCACTGGATCTCGGTATCTATGGAGGGAAAAGAATGAATCCTACTAATGCGTCAAAATCTAAAAAAATGATCTGTATCCCCTTTTTTTATAAGTCTCGTGTTCCCCTTATATAAAATCATAATTATTATACTTGCAAAAAGTATTATACATGTTGATCTAAGCTTAAGTCGAACTCAAGGTTTATATATAAAATTTAAAACACGTCAAACTCGTGTCGTTGTAAATTAAACGAGTTAAGTCAAACTTAATCGTAGATTTACATATCTACGGGATCATGATGTGATATACATTCGTGTGGTGTTTCATAAATAAATCTGCAAGTACATCCATTTTATATTTTGTAACCTAAGATCAAGACATAGCATAAGCCGAGGAAAAACGGGCTTCCCACCCACAATTAAATATTCAAAGTAATCATATAGTTGTATTATCAGGCAATTAATTTGGTTAAATGTTCTTTTATTATACAAGGGAGTATATTACACTTAATATCCTTGTGGTAAAGAGAAGTATGAATAAGGTCCCTAGACTTCATCAATTACACCAATTGTACTTTACTTTTAACTTTTTATGGTATTTGGTCTCGACATAAAAGAAGTTAGTGAGTTATCATTAATTAAGTTCATATTTTGTGTAACCCTACACGCATGAAGGAATTGATAATATACACGCATGAAGGAATTGATAATTTAAATCGAGTTATTGTTTATACCAAACACGCATAATAATCAGAACCAAAAAAGAAAAGCTTAAAGTTTTATAATTATTTTTATCTTTATTTAATAACTTGAAACGTCAAACTTTTATTTGGATTTCATTTGAATTTTGGAAATATAAAATTAGAATACACATCAGAATCACCTTGAAATCTATAAACCTAGCAGATTACGAATGACCAACTTGACATAACCAAAAAAGATAGGGCGTAACGCACCAAAGCCTACAAGGTGAGTCTATTGGTGATAGCGGATTTTTGATGTCAATATTTGCATAAAGCCATAAATAGTGATTATCGATATAGTTTTAGGTTTTAGATTTGATTTTAATTGATACAAATCCTAAGTCTTAACAATAGTGTTTGCTTAATTAGAAATATATGAAATATGGCACGTGTTCTTTAATGATTTAAAATAAGTCTGTGGTGAAGGCGATACAGTGAGAAACACGTGGTGAAATAACTAAATAACCTCGTGTACTTGACAAAATAAGTGTTTACTACAACAAACATGTCAAAAATAATAAGAAAAAAGAAAAAAAGGACGATTAATGTAACTAATTACATATATATCAATGATATTTTCTACATTACACTAACATACTTTACGCCTAAATGATAGATAATGTTAATCATATCTTTGTTTAATTGAAAATACATAATACTGATTTTTTATGCATCCCTATTAAATAATTCACATAGACTAATGTGTAGAAGAATAAAATAGTACTCAAGGGTCTGCTTAAGATTCCATATTGATCATGGTGGACGACAAAGAGTAACTGATTTTTGGGATGTTTATGTACAAAATGCTACATCATATTATAAGTATATAAAAATATGTATACTATATTTTTTTATACTTTTCAATTCATTTAAAATTTAGAGGGTAGACTTTAAAGTAATTGGTTGGCTTGAAACCTTGCGATATATAACATTTTGCATAAAATGTAAGTTGTTTGCCCCTCTTCGGTGTTTGAGCAAAACGGGAGCAAAGTCAAGCATTGGGTATGACATTCTAAAGTGGATTTCATGGATTCAAGTCTCACTTAATACAATATGTTTAAATTGGGCCAAAAGTTTTACCACAAATCCACAATGAATCTTTGGATGGTGAGTTTCTCTTGAAATGATAAACAGATCGGTCGTTAGCTTTGTCTATTTTCTTAGACGTAGATGACCTTTGGGCAATAAATTTTATTAGTGTGATCAGAATTATAATACTATTATATCGTTAAAAAAATAAAAATAAACCGACAGCTAATCACTTGTGGCACTTGAATTTTTATGCCATTTAAATTACCGAATAATTTTACTTATCATTCCACAACCGACACTTAAAATGCATGCTACAAAAGTAGTCAAAGTTGGATTGACTAATTAACATGATGTATTAATAGGTGATAAACTTATTGGTTCATAGTTTTGTTATTGTGATTTGTATATTATGCATATGACAAACCGAGCATTGGGATGTAGAAAACAATTAAAATAAAGATAGTGGTTTTTGAATGACAGTTTGTAAGTAGATCTCAACACTAAATATTCCTACACAAAACACTCTTTTGACCACGCTTTTCACTTTTTATATATATATAGAGAGAGAGAGGTTTGTGTTATGTATGTATAATAAATTTGGCATTTTATTTTAACTAAACCTTTCAAACACACACACACATATGACAATATGTAATTGAATTTTTAAAATAAATACATTTACATATTTCTCCTTTTTATAACATATGTATCACACATTTACCCGTTTTATAAAATTATCAATTAAATAATTATTTTAATTATATTTTTATTATAAAAAATTTACACATTTTATTTCCTAAGATGATCAATTACATATTTCTAAAGTTCGACTCTTTTATATAAATACAAACAACAAAATTAAATCTCATTTAAAAAACTTCATTTCAAAACAACAATAACCAATAATCAAACTTATATCTCGAAATACAAATCAGAATTATCAAATGTTTTAAAAAATTATAATAATAAAACATCAATATATAATCCCTTAGTAAAAACAAATGAAATAGTTATTTAATAGGTTAATTTTAATAAAATGAACAAATATGTAATACCATATGTTTAGGAAGAGGAAATATGTAAATACTTTTTAATTTAAAAAAATTATGTACTTTATGTTCTTAAAGAAACATATAAAAATCCCTTTAAAATAAACCATGACTCTATATTTGCAATTTTGTTTTTAATATACTAATATTATTTATTTTGATTAAAAGTAAATAGTAAACATGTTTTTTCTTGTTTGGATGTTCTTTTGGATTTGCTCGACCACAAATGGAATATTATTACAATAACATTAATAGTACAAAAACATCTTTAATCTGCCACAAAGCCCATTTTTCACTTAGAAAGTTCAAAGTTTATACTTTTAGACTTACTTCCAGTTATCATTTTTTTGTATATGTAGTTTCATTTATTAATGTGACGAATATTAACATACCTTCCAACTTATTAATGTTTATAGTTTTTTCTTACATAAAATCATAACGGTAGCCGATCAAGCCTTCACCTTTGACCTTTGAAACGATTGTGTGAACAAACATATACACATAGTTATCAAAATGTGAATGAATGCCACCGCAAATGCATCAAGGTTTTTAGGAACCAAATAAACATATAAGAGATGTTTTCTCATATGAGATACAAATACGGTATGTAGTTGTTGTACCATCTATAATCTATAAATACTAATAAAATAATGGTATCTTCCTAAACCACTTTTATGTCACTTGTCATTTTTCTAAACACTTTCATTTTATTTTCTCTCCAAAAGGATATTAAAGTAATTTAGACACTCAAACAAATTATCTCTCTTCATAAAAATTAATTTGGTGAATTAATATATATATTTTTCTCTCATCTATATTTAAAAAAAATCAAACTATGCTTTTAAAAATAATTTTTATTAAGAAAATTAAATTCATATATTTTCTAAAACATTAAACCTTTTGAAAAAAATATTTTAAATCAATCCTTTTTTAAAATAATTATAAAAATATAGAATTTTCTAAAAGCAGCTTTATTAAAACAACCAGAATAATTACAAACTTGAGTTTTTAATAAACAAAATTTTTATAAAAATTAAATTTTTATAAGAAAATTTTAATACAATTATTTAAAAATGAAACTATTCAGATAAGAGAGTAAAAAATAGTATAATTATTTTATCTCTTGAACAAGTACGTATATATAATTTTATACATATCTTATATT
>BJCM01072599.1:0-15034 GCA_018326385.1 Flaveria bidentis | reverse complement strand
AAGTATCTCATGTTCTTGTATCTTTCCTTTATGCTTTGTAACACTTGTAATAAAACATAGAGAAAGCAATATACTGCATTCTTGAAAACCATATACTTGTGTTCTTAGTGTTTTACCTTGGTTAATCCAGTTTACTGTTTGATTAAGTTTTAGTTAATCTCTTCTTTGTGTTGTTGTGTTGTAACTGACCCCTTTCAACGGTCCTGCACATGTCAATTTAAAATATTTTTTTTTGTAAACTTGATTTATATTGTATAGGTAATATGTTGTTTTCAATAATAAATTGAAAAACACTAAAGTTGATTTAACGGTTTTAGCATAGACAAATACATTATAACAAATATCTCAATTGCATGATGTCTATATTCACTTGACAAAGTTAAAGATAATAATTTTGATCGAACAAGTTAAGGTTTGATGGAGACCAAGTTATGAAATGAAACTAAAGCCTATGAAAATCAATATGTAAAGAAAACCTAACTTAGTTGATCAGAGGTATCAAGATCTAACCTCAATGGGCAAATTGACTTATATATCAATGTGTGGCCGTTGTGGGTGTAGCTAATATATAAGTTGATATACAAGCTAATATATATTGATAAATACCCCCTAATTCCTAATGGAGTTTAAAATGTTTCCTAATTTTCCTAAATGGAGTTTAAAATATTTCCTAATTTACTTTTGTTATAATCAGTGATATTCTTTTGTGGCTAAGCATAATGTGTGGTTAATAGTTTGTTTAAATCATAATGCTCGTAATGATTTGTAAAAATAAATCAATGTGTAAGACAGAAATGGAGTCGTTTAAAATGGATTTATAAGGCATGTAAATCCTAAAGCTCTCACACATCAAACTAGTGTTTCATGACCATAATGGATAAGAAAATAAGGGTTAACTAGACAAGAAAGAGTGTTGTGTGAAATATAATAATGTCTACACAAATAGTGGTTTGTTTAAGCATATTATGTCTTTAAACCACAAGAAGACTAAATAAACTTCACAAAGGATGGCTTTAAGATACACTTACTTGTCCTTCAATACTCAGCTATTAAATTTTATTTAGGGGTGTGCAAGAAACCAAAATAACCGAACCGCAACCATAATAACCGACACAACCGAACCGAAAAAACCGAAACCAATAAGAAACCAATGGTTTGGTTTTATGATTTTTTAAAAACTGATTTTTCGGTTCGGTTTCGGTTTTGCGTGTAATAGAAACCGAAAAACCAAACCGCAACCATAATACCAAACTTGTAAATTTCAAAATATATTCGTACACTTATAAACATGACTAGCCTATAAATTATGATTTAATTTATGCTGGCTAAAATAAATAAATGTTTAGGTTTCGAGCATAATTCTTTAATTTTTTGTTTTGGTAGATTAAATTATTTTTATTGAACTTTTTTTCATTGTATTTTATTAATTGTAATTAATTTTAATGTTAAGTAATTATAAGAATCTATAGATTATGTTTAAAGATCAACAAAATGATGTAAGCTCAAAGGTTTTAGCTTAAATTTATTACTTTGAACGAATTTAAATAAAAAAACAAAAAAAACTTGAAGCCCAAAAACAAATCCGAAAAAACCGAAACCGAAGTGAAAACCAAAAACCGAAAAAACCGAAACCGAACGGTTTCAAAAACCTAGAAACCGATATATCGGTTTTTGGTTTTGGTTTTTAGCTTAAAACCGAACCAAACCGACCATGCTCACCCCTATTGTATTTATGAAACTTGTATGTATGGATTGATCTCAATCTATTTGGGAAATAATGTAAAAATGGGTTTTTCAACATGAGAAAAATGAAAAATTTGTTTTTCCATGTGTGAGGGATTGTTGGGATTTTTTTATGAAAAACCTAATAATAAAATTAGTGTTTCAATTTAAAGTATAATGTGAGTGTTTAAACTTAGAGTGGTTTCACATTTTAAGAAAAGCCTTGAAGGGTGTTTCACCTTTAGGTTCACTATAAATACCAAAGTAAGCGTTAGTTGCTAGACACATTTAAACACACAAAAAAACACAATTTTTAGGAGCTCTCTCATCTTTTCCTCTAACGATCTTCATCTTCTTCATTCATGAGGCAGGATTCGGGTTTTCATGTCTACCCAATAGTCAAATTGTTTGAACTGTTGTACCATGTGAAACAAACGAGCTCTCTTAAAAGGTTTGAAATTTGTTTAAAGAGATTCGTATTAAACATGAATCTTCAATCACCTTTTATTCCTTATTTCTATCTCATTTGCATTTATTTGTGTTTTATTTTAATTTGATTGTAATAGTATTATAAACTTACCATTTTCCTTTCATTTTTAGTGTTGTTAAATAAATAAAAGAGCTTTTATTTATATTACTAACGCTAATCCTACACCCCTTTCAAGTAGGTGTCATGTAATCTAAACCACCCCCTCACACCCCTTTATTTAATCAAAACTAGATAAAAACACACAGATTGATTTAACACTAGTTGAATTCTTGAGGCTTACCCTCTTTTAACACTTTAATTCTTTAACACAGATTTTTATTACTTTTTTATGTGTGTGAAATTTTGGTCTCAAATCCTCCTTTCTGCTACACATCTATTGGTGAAGGCGTCAATTGGAAATATTCCTTGGTGCTACACATCTATCATTTTCCCAAATTGATATATACTATGTACGATGTGCTCTTTCGACAATCCATTGGTTTTCTAATGAAGAATAATATTACAGCTACTAAAAATGTAAATCCGTTTACACATATTTTTAGGCATCTATATTAATTTTTAAATACACAAACAATTTTAAAAATTGAGTAATATGATAAAAATACAAGAGTTCATATAAATGTTAGGCGTTCTTATAAAAATCTATATTGCAAGGAATAGATATATATTTGCGTCAATTGTTTTCTTACGAAATCCGGTTAGAAGATGTAAACATAAATGAATTTCATTTAGTATTGGTTCGACTAATAGCTAGTAACTATTACAAATAACTTAATTTTTTATTTTTTATTTTTCCTATTATAATAAAAGTCAAAAGAATAACATAAACGTCGACACTTGGGCAAGTTAATTTGTGGTTTTCCCACATCTCTCTCTCTACTATTAATGTTAAAACAATTATGTTTATATATAGTAAATTATTTATTTATTTAGCATTGTATTCTTAAACTAAACTAGGTGGTATTCACCACACGAGATATGCGTTTTATGGAGTTGAGAACTTAAATGGTTTTCCGACAATACTATTGTTTATCATCACAATCTAATATTGTAGAATACAGTTACAAACCAATGAGAGGATCATGTGTTCCAAAACACATAGTGCACATGTTATAAACCATTAGACTAAAAGCATAAACTAATTAGCCAACCATAAATTCTTAGATACATCACATAAGAACATCCATTTAGAAAAACTTAGAAAAGATCACCATTAGACTAAAAGCATATTCGAAAACCCTAACACTTGAATAAAAAAAGTGCAAATTAGAGAGGCAGGGGAGAAGGGGCAACCATGATTGTCAAACCATAACCGTCAACACCCTGATACAACCGTGACCTCTACCTTAATCACAAACGAGAGGCCAAGCGGTGGTATGTTGCCACCATGACGGTGGTCGATGACTATCGGCCATCACAACAGCCATCCCCAGATCGACACGAAACAGGCACATATGAGTTGTCGGAACAGAAGAGACTCGATAGTGATGCATATGAAACGCAACATAAGAGAAAACACTTTCTCTCTCTAGAAATAAATGGATGTGAAATGAGGATCTGAGCACTTTCTCCTCTTTAAAGCGAAGAAGGAGATTGTAAATACACAATACATTTGTGGAAAATATTAAAACACGAAGAACCTAACTATTTCTTTCCTTTTCTTTTTAAATATATAGAAGAGTAATGCACATTAATTTATTTTATTATTCAAAGATATACTATTTGTTTTAGAAATTAAAATGATAAATTAATCTGATTTTCTAATTTCTGGGCTTCATATTCTTAAGTTTTTTAAAATAAACTAGTGGAAATACCAACACGTTGTGGCGGTACGGCTGTCATGTGATTTTTTGAGAATTCGATTTTAATCAGTATCAGCTCGGTGCGTTATATTACAAATTAGAAAAATCAACATATAATTATTGAAAAATTGAATGAAATAAATCAAGTACGTATATTAATGAGTCTTTAAGACAACTATATTATTCTAATAATATTAATGAAAACATGGGTTGTATTTATGGTCCGAAATCACTTATTACCTAGATTTTGGGGGTGGGGTTTCGTTTTATGAATGTAGCTTAGAGTTTTATGATCATCGGACACAGTTTTTCGGTGATGTTTTGCATAGACCGGAGAAAGTTAATGGAGAAATTGTCATCATAAAATATTATCTTGATAGTAATTGAGTTGTTAACAACCAACAAGATAAAGAGGAAGATGGATTAGTACTTAATCGCTATGAATGAATGACATTGAAAGTAAACGACGATTTTGTTTGACTACGTGTATATGCTTTAGCATTTATATTATAAGCATCATATGTTATATTTTATTGTAAGCACATAAATGGAATAAAATGGTTATTTTTCTGAAATTTAAGCATGATTTTTTATAGGGGTAACTTTGTAAATTAGTAACTAACTTTCAAAAGTGTTTCAATTAGGTAACTTAAGTTTTAAAAGTGTTCCAATTAGATCACTCAGTTTTTGTATTTTATACAAATTACAAAATCATAACATATTTTTTAACATGTTATACTTTTGGATTCAGTTAGAAATTATTTTTTTCTATCTTTTGATGCTGATATGAAATGTTGGCGTAAATTTTAGGCACTCTTTTTTTTTTTTCATAATTAACATGTTTTTTTTATTTTTTAATATAATTTTGTATATTGAAAATTTTGACTCTCACGTCTTTTCCATCATTACTTTCTTGTCATAAGAAAATTTGGTAATGATTCGATTTGATCGTTTGGTGGTCCAATTTAAGAAAAATATGCATGCGTGACTAAATTAGAATACTTTTGAAACTTGGTTACTATTCTGTGACATTTTCCCTTTTTTGAGGTAACTTTGTAAAATAGTAACCAACTTTATATTAGTATTATAGTTATTTTTTATATGGGTATCTTAATCAATATGTAAAATTATCATTCTATCATTCTTTCTCTTTTAATATAAAAAATATAGATAATTATTAAAATTATTAAACTCACAATATGCCCTAGAAATATATTAGTATTATAGTTATTATAAATATGAATATATATGTAAGTTATATACTTAAATATTTAAATAAAATAATACTTAATTTAAATATTATTTAGTTAAAAATATATTAGTAAATATAAAAATGTCAAGGTATATAAAACGTAATAAATAAATTTTCCATATTGCCCCTAAAGTGTCTTAAAATCTTAATCAATTTCTTATTCAACACATCTTAAACGTCTTGTACTCATTTGTACATGTTGCTTCAAAACTTGTATGTTTGGTAAAATTTAACATAAAACATGAATCCAATATAAATGAAAGAGCAAATCTCAACTAGAGCAAACGAATGAGGACCATGATCAATAAGAACCAGAATGAATCTGACAATCTCATAAAAGATTATCAATATGATAACCTATAACATTCTCACACATACAAAAACATATGAATCAATACAAGAACTCAGGACCCTAACTTCAGGGAAATAACAATGAGCATAACTGCTGGGAAAGATTGACAGAGGAGCGTGTGACCATCAGGCATCTTGAACACAAGCACACATGGTGCTTATAAACCCTAATCTTCACCCGAACAACTTCACAAGAACAAGCCTAGTGAACCCAACAGCAACAACATAAGCAGGCCCAACTCGCAAATAAAAAACCCAACATTAGAAAAGATCATTAGAAAATACTAGACATAAAATTAAATATAAGCATAAAAATTTAGCATCCCCCTCAAATTTAATGGCTAAACAAATCTGTTAAGTGAAGTTTGGAACATAGAAACTCATGTTGTTTTGGAAGCAACCCTTTAGTAAACAAATCTGTGATTTGATCGGTATAAGTTGTGGAAATAGTTTTAATTGTTCAGGCATAAATTTTCTCGCGTAAGAAAAACAAATCAATTTCAAAATGTTTTGCTCTATTATGAAAGACTGGATTGACAACAAAAGACAGGGTTGCCTGACTGTCACAGAATAACAAGACATGAATAAAAACAGTCACACCCAATTCCTTTAACACATTTACCAACCGCATAACCTCACACGTAGCAGCACTCATAGATCGGTATTCTGCTTCAGCAGATAACCGAGCTACCGTTTCTTGCTTTTCCAAGATATTACGGAGTTACCTAAGAAAACAGAGAACCCGGTAACAGATCTATGAGAATTAAGACACTTACCCTAATCGGAATCTCCATATTCAACTAATTCAAATGAATTTGCTTTACTAACTTTTAAACTTTTCCCTAGAGCACTTCTAAGATACCTTAAGACTCTAAATGTAAGTTTTAAATGAACATTGGTTGGACTATGCATAAATTGGCTTAAGAACTGCATAGAATAATCAATATTTGAGCAAGTATGAGACAGATATATTAATTTACCAATTAATTATTGATATCTAGTGACATTATCTAAAACAGTAGAATCTTTATCACATAAAGCACACATAATATGATGTTGTTCAAGAGGTGTAGACACAGGTTTGCACGCAGTCATGACGAACTCAGCTAGCAAGCCAACACAATATTTACGCTAAGATAAAATCAAATAAGATTCAGTTCTAAGTACTTCTATTCCACGAAAAATACTTTAAGTCTCCTAAATCCTTAATCGGAAATTTTGATTTTAACATGCGTTTGACATTATTAATGTTATTAATATTATTTCTTGTTACAATTATATCATCCACATACGCAAGGCTATAAAGATAATATTATTACTTTATAAAGAGTGAATAATAATTTTTGCTTTGTTCAAATCCAAATCTAAGTAGTAAAACACCAATTAATTTAGCATTCCATATTGACGAGGCTTGTTTTAACCCATATGGAGATTTAGATAATTTACACACACAATTATCAGATCTTGAAAAATACCCTTCAGGCAAAGACATGCACACTTCTTCATTTAAATTCCCGTAAAAATGCATTATTGATATCAAGATGAAATAGACTCCAATTATTTTGGATAGATAGGCTAATCACAACACGAATGGTTACCATTTTAACAACTTGTAAAAACATTTCATCAAAATCAATGCCTTCATTTTTACTATATCCATTAGCAACAGGTCTAGCCTTATAACGTTCAATTTCCCCATTAGACTTATATTTGATTTTATATAACCAACGACAACCTATAGGTTTTCTACTCCTAGGAAGATCTACAATTTCCCATGTATTGTTTCGGTTTAAAGCATCCATTGCATCATCCATTGCATGAACCTGGTTTTTATCTAAAACAACTTCGTTAAAGTTCTTTGGTTCAATACTTGTGTTTAAAACAATAGAAATAATTAAGTTTTCAGGACTCAACTAGGCATAACTAACCACCCTTTCCAAGCCATACTTAACTTTACACTTTATGACATAGTCATGAAGTTTGCTTGGAACACTTGTGTTTCCAGAAGACCATCGAACTGTTGTTGGATAATCTCGATTAGTGGTACCCTTAAAAGAGACAGTCTCACCATGACTGATCAAGGGGTGTTCAGGCGCACTACTACCTTCACTGGGACCAGGCTGGTCATTAGTAGCCATGTCTGAAGTCCCGGGACTACAACTAGGCACTTGAATACCATCAATGTGTTCACTGATCACCCTCTCCTTATCATCGGGATTTTCACTTGAAATTTTTTCAACAATGTTTGTGCTAAAAGTATCAAAAAATTGAGGTGATCAACTGTAGTATCATTGTTATTATCAAGAGATGAACCAAATTTTTTATCATCAAATGGAAATATGTTTTCATAGAATTAACATCTCTTGAAAAAAATACAGTTTTATTATCAAGACTCCATAGTTTATACCCTTTCTTTTGAATAGAGTATCCAAGAAATACACATTTTTCAACATTCAAACTAAACTTGTTATTGTTGTTTAAAATGGTACTAAAGCACAAACAGCTAAAAACTTTGAAGTGGTCAAGAGATGGTTTAAATCCAAACAATAGTTAATAAGGTGTTTTTCCTCATAATACAGAATAGGTGGACCTGATTATTAAATAGGCGGCAGTTAATACGCATTCAGACCAGAAACTTAAAGGAATTTTCCCTTGAAAAAGAAGAGATCTGCAACATTTAGCAAATGTTGATGTTTTCTTTCAACTATATCATTTTGTTGGGGAGTATATGGACAACTTGTTTGGTGAATAATACGATTTTGTTTGTTGAATTCAAAGAATTGTTTATTTATGAATTCATAACCATTATTGCTTCTAATTTTTTTTTTACTATTTTTGAAAATTGATTTTTAATGAGATAGAAGAAACTTTCTACATGTTGAAACACTTCACCTTGGTTTGGTAACAAGTATACCCAAATAGCCCTAGTATAGTCATCAACAATTGTAAGAAAGTATTTGAACCTTTCTCTACTATTGACCCGATAAGGACCCCATACCTTAGTATATTACACGATACAAATATTAGAGTAACCGGGTATCATAATGGATTGAACCCGAGTTATCCATTTAAGTACTTGTACGTAAACTACATATACGTTTACAAATCCAAACTTCACTTGACATTTTTTTACCAGCCTGTGTTCTAATCCTTCAAAGAATATATCAAAGCTCAAGTCCAAAACTTCTTGAAGAGGCTAAACTTCATATTCTTATTGGTAGCTCATTTTTCTTGCACATGCACTTCAATTTATCAATTAACTATTAAAAAATTGAATTTCAACCTCCTTTATCTTGCAATTTGAACACATACTTTGAGATGACTCTACTAATATGTTCCGACATCTTTATTACAAACTTACCATATTGAATTCAGCATCTAATGTTGTATTAAATGGGAATTGGGCATCTTGACATAAGATATTATTAATGGACTTTATACCCACAACTGATTTATTCACGAGATCTCTTCCTAACTCTTTAGCTAGATAACCAGTCAAAATACACTTAGATTTTAATAATTCAAGAGAGATCATACTATGCATGATAAGCTCATTAATCATGCTATGTATAATATATAATTGTTTAGACTTTCCATTGTAGACATGATTTTAATCCTTAGAAAGCACTATGATATTTGATCGAGACTAATGATATCGGCTTAACCACAATGGAATCTTAAAGATTAAATTTTTTGAGCCTTTCAACTTTCTCACCAACTGTAGATGGAGCTACATTATAAACTCGCATTCTATTGTCAAGTGATGCAAACTTCTCAAGAGAGAAAACAATGAATGACTAAAGTTCCCTTAATACTTTCTCAGATTATGCTATGAAGACATTATTACCCATTTAAATTCTTATCCCAAGGATCACATCCGCATCCCCCTTATCCTTCATTTAAATATGACAACATATTTCTTAATACCGATTGAAGACGAGTTATGAAAATCACACAAGTCTAAATTAATGAATTCTAATACATTAGGATTCCTCTTGACGTCTTTAAATAGCTTCATTGTAATCTTAGTTAATTCATAAGTAAGAAAGTTTGTATTACACTCATCATAGACATGTTTTTTTATTTTAAAATAATTCACATGATCTAATCTTGCACGTCACGTTAGAAAGAGAATCGACTTTGCTAGAAGACAATAATGTCGTAAAAATAAATTCAACACCAAATGGGACATTATTAAGTTTTCTTGAATACTGGAAACATATAACATATAATCTAATAATAATTGTTTTTGGATGTAATACAGGTCAAACTTTTTTTAATCTTTTGATAGGCTCAGTTGATACATTCTCCATTCTAAGTATAAATCAATTCCAACTGGTTTAAATTCAAATCCTACACATAAGACTAGTAGCACATGACTCTTTACCCATCAAGCAATCATATACTTGTATACATAAAAGGACTTGGAAATAAAAGATACATAATTCTCAACCGAATAATATTTATTAATGGATCTTTTGAATCTAAAACTATACCCAAAGACCGGGTTTCCTTTATTTCACAATCCAATGGGTTTTTCCGACTTGTAAACATTCAATGGACTGGTTGTAACCTAAACCGTGCCCAGCAATCCCATTTGATTATGTGATCAAACAGTTTTAGTAACAATTTTATTTGATTTAAAAACATCACCTTTAATTTGTTTATTATTCAATTTATAAAATAAACTTTGTTTCCTTAAATCACATCTAGTTCTTGTGTTTTGTAAATAATTAATATGTCTCGAATGAATCGTTGAATCAACTACAAAACTCATAGGTTTTCTTAAAATTCAAGTAGAATTAGAAAGCGTACCTTGTGAAGTATTCGGGTCTTTTGACCAAATTAAGCTCCCCACATTAGATTACTTCTACCAACAATCCATCTTAGACATTAATACTTGTAGTAATCAAACTCTTAAGTAATAATGATTCAGTTTGCAACAATTTTATTTTAAACATAATACTTTAGTATTAAAATTACCCAAATTAATTTTAATCATTGTTAAAATTCTTTAAATCCGAACACAAGATATCACTATTTTAACTTCAATAAATAAAGTCGATGATTTCCTTTTAGGATTTGTGGTTGGGGTTGTTGCTTTTCTCAATCAAAGAAACAAAAAAAGAGAACTTTTTGTTGATAAATATTATATATTAGTTTTGATTATATTACTTATTATATAATTAATTGAAATTATGTATTCAAAATATTAATGTTGACTTTAGTATCCTTATCAAAACAAAATAAAAGCAATTACCTCTTCTTTTTTTTTTTTCTCTCGAAAAGCAACAAAGCAAAGGAAGAGAATTTCTCTTCTTTATTTTTCATTTTTGATGATTATCTTCAAGTTTCCATATCAATTTGATCATATTCTAAAAATCCTAGAAATTATAAAGTAATCATAAATAGATAAATCAAACACCACCCATCGTGAACAACAACTCCATCAACCTTTTGAATCTTGTAATTAATAACAGAGAAAATACCCATGAATCTAAAGCCAAAATTTACAGTCGAGCATAACCCACAAACAAATCCAAATCTCAGAAATTGAAAAAATAAGGTTTATCTTTGTTGTATTTGGGAGTCTCGGTCAAGAAATCAACATAAAAGAAATTAAAACGCAGATTCGGGTTTAATCTTCAAACAATCAAACTCACTTGGATTAGCTTTGAATCGCGAAATACTACCGCATAAACATTTCGTGAGTTACACGCGATTGATTTATCGGATTAGACAGAGATTTGGTTGATAGAGTAGGATTTCTATCTTTAAAATGATAGTTCTATGTGATGTATATATCGTAACTGTAAGAACATCCCATTGTTCTCTATTTTTGTTTTGATCAGGATCTCAAAATGAATTGAAGAACTCTTTTTCGGCTTCGCATTGTCCCTTTTTTTTGTGGTCAATGCCTAACAAAATAATAAATGGCTTTTGTAGCAAATATTAATTAATAATTAGGTTCAAATAACTATTTACTTAAGACCATATTAATACAAAGCCCAAACACATAATAACACGACACATAACCCGTTTAATCTTTAACGTTATTTTCTCGATCAACAAGTCAATCCAATATATTAAAACATAGTTGATAACACTAAAATTACCAACATAGCATACATGAGAGTCCAAATATACCAAATAGTTTATTGGAAGATTCTTAAAAGAGTTAAAAAGCGGTTTTCATCCCTGAGCTTTTATTGAAATTGTCATTTCAATCCAAAATTTTAAATTTTTCCGTTTGCATCCAAGTGTTTTACAAAAATTATCATTTGAGTCTATTTAACTACTTTTAATTAACACCGTTAATTTTTTCCGTTAAGTTTCTTACATTAGGAGTATTTGTCAAAACAATTAAAAGAATAAAAAATCAACTCCACATGAGGGGTTATATACATTAGCATTGTTTGGTAATCACCATTGCGATTTGTATAAATAGAAGCGTCAGACTATTATGTAGAAATGCACAACCTTATCTTAGTCGCAGTCAAATGTTTAGAAACCACTAATGAATACGTGCTGCTGGTTATATTGTGAAGGCGGTTGTCATAACTTTTATTTGGTTTTATTGAAGGCAACACATTTTTAATTAAGGCGGTCGACTATACGGTAGAGAAGACCAACCATATAATCCCGATGACATACCTTAATTTAGAAGCGGCGGATTGTGTCAAAAACACGAGAAGTAGTGGTTGATTCACCAACATCATGATATATATGCATGTTTCCGTCTAGGTTCGGACACGTGGTGTTATATCATTATGCACCAACATCACGATATATATAAACGTTTCCGTCTAGGTTCGGACACGTGGTGTTATATCATTGGTTTCATATACCGGTGGTCCACCTAGTTATATGAAGTCGCCTCTATGTTGAGGTGGACAAAATAAAGGAAATTGTGAGTTAAAAAAAGGAGGAATTTACCGATAGTTTATTAGTGATGCACCATTTGTATAAGGTTTGTCAAGTGCCTATGGTAATTGTCGGTTTCGGAGCGGAGGTGAATATGTAGGGTGTTATCATTTGTTATTTTAATTCAATTCAAATGAATAGGTACCTAAGGTTCAATCCAATAATTAGTACTTCATACATCACTTTTCTTATTTGATAGGCTTAAATCAAATCTCGATTGAATTTGTCACCTATAACGTATCAAATTGGCAATTATCATTCATTTCCCAATATAATTTGTTTAAATCATGTATTGTTCTTCAACTTTAACATGACAAAAAGTATGTATCTTCAAGCTTTTTGACATAGTAAATTCCAAAACATGACAAAAATCTATTATATAAAAATTCACTACTCCCTAACTAGATTCAAATTTCACTACCCCCTAACTAGATTCAATCTTCATCCTCCATTGTGTCTTCTTTATTTATAAATAATCTTTTAAAATGCAATGAAACATAAATACTTCATCATCTTACACCTTTTCGTCTTGCTAACACGCTCCTTCCTTCCTTCCTTGGATGTATTTGTGGAAATACTCGAACATTTGCTGTTTTTGGGCTTCTCTTGAGCTGAACGTTCAAAGTCTTGATCGTTTATAAGAGAGACTGTTTATAAACATCACACTAAGCATGCAATAGATAAAATAGTATAAAAAGAAAATATTTTTTCACAGAAGAAGAATACCTGAAGTGGCGGGGCGTATGACCACTTCTGTGGACTTTATAGGGGCGGAAAGATTTAATTTGACGATTGAATGTTTGTTGTCATTCTCTATTTCTTGTAAGAGGGCCATGGAGTCAAAGTATTCATCTGAAGTCATGGTTAAACAACTTGAATTGGCAGAACTGGAAGACTGTGATCCTTGATCGATAAGATCATTGACTTCAATGTAGTCTCCCCTCAAAATGAAATCCATTTCGGATGATTGATCTATAAGAGGCGGTCCTGTTTTGTTTTCCATAGTCTTTCCCTACAAAACATATGCAACTTGTTATAAATGTATGCATGTTTACAAATGATAGAATAAAAAACTTATTACAGACACCATAAGAGAGTATAAAGTTATAAAACCAACTCACCACTAGTTTACTGTTTGAAGTCGTTTTAGGCGCCAAATTAACAGGGATTTTGGCGTTAGTATTTGCAGAAATGCAGTTTTCAAAGGGTGGTTTATGCTCATCCGCCAAAAATACTCTGCATAATGCTCTAAGATCCTACATATTATCCAACCAAACAAATTTCAACTTTTGACATCTAGCTTATAATCCTGGAAAAATGGGTGGGTCGAGTTGGGTAATGGGTTAAAACAAGTTTTAAGCGAAATGGGTTCGAGTCAAGATAGGTTTACTAAAACAGACTCGGATTGAAAACAGTCATTATATATTTTTTTAAAAAAATTGGTTCACCGGCTATAAAATCAAATTTTATAAGTGACTCATTTAAACCCCAAATTAGATCCAAATTAACCCGTTGTATAATTTGAGTTGATCCAGATGAACCCATATGCAAATCTTTTTACTCAAATCAGCCCATTTCTTGAAAAAGGGTCATCATTACAAGTTTACAAACTATAATCTAAAATACCCATCAATAAAAACAGATAAGATGACCTTTGTGTTATCACATGTCTCAATTATTCTATATTCTTGCATAATCCAATCGGTCTTCCGGCCATCTGAGGCCCGACCCTCATAAAACCGAAGGGTGGTTCTCGAACCAATGATCACAGAGTTAGAAAACGTCTCACAAGCCTCCCCGGTTTCCTTCCAGAATCCACAAGCAGCATCCTTTTTCACCCCGGACCACAAGTACCACAAATCAGCTGCAAGTTACATTTCCTTTAATAAGATTAAAACAATATAACAGTATACACAAATCTGGATTATTTAGATTGCTCACTAACCAGTTAGATCTGAGGGTCTATATTGGTAAGGATTAATATCTGAAGTTACATATGAGGGCAGAGGTGCTCCCCTTTTGAAGTCGTACAATGACATATAAATCGCCTCATCGGTCCAGTACTCGTTTTCAGCTGGAAGTTGAATGCATGATGAAGAACACATTTGAACTTATACTCAAAAGAATCAAAATCTTGATCAAAATTTGCTACTGCAAGAAAGAACATAACGGCTTCAATTCGATCAGTTGACAATAATAAGCCACAATTATGTATTTCAGATCAAAAGTCAACATCTAACCTTAATTTAAGAAAATTAGTATAGAAATCAATAATCCTTTAAGCACAACATAAACAAGACAAACAAGATCATAAAGCACATAAATCAAACTAATTTCATAATCAATTTAAACATAATAATCCCAATTCAAATTATAACTTTGACAGCATACTCAAAAAACTGAAAAACATTAACAAACACCATCAAATTTCTGAAAACATCATCAAACGAAAAGCATGAATGCATGATCCACTAATTTCATCATGTTTTCATA